>JAOXYA010094924.1:0-10998 GCA_028565675.1 Sorex palustris
GAAGGGAACCTTCATTCACTGTTGGGAATGTTGACTGGTTCAACCTTTGTGGAAAATGATATGGACACTTATCAAAAAACTAAGATTGAATTTTCATACAAGCTAGCAATTCCACTCCTTGAAATCTGCCCCATGTGCCTCAAAAAATCATTTCAAAAAGACATTGGTGGCCCTGTGTTTATTGCAGCACTATTCACAATAGCCAAGATCTGGAACCAAACCAATTGTCCAAGAAGAGATGACTGGGGGAAAAAATGGTAGTATGTATACAAAATGAATTACTACTCAGTTATAAGAAAAAGTGAAATCATGCAATTTGTCATTATGTGTATTTTCATTTTTCAAACACTACCACACTAAGTGAAGTCAGTCAGAGGGACAGGGACAGATATAGAGTGATCTCTGTTATATATGGAATATGAAGAAACACAGTGTGGTAAATGGCCAAAGATAACAGAACTGGAGAAATGTTCTCCAGAACTGAGCTTACCTAGTGAATATCTTGGAAAGGACCCTTAGGACATTGGTGGGGGGAAGTTGACATTCTGGTGTTGGGTGTGGTGTTGAAACTATCCTTAATAGTATTGTATAGTCTAGAGAGACAGTGCAGTAAGTAAAGTGCTTGCCCTGCATACGGCTGACCCTGGGCTGAATTCCAATCACCAACAGCAGTGATCCTGTAGTACAGAACCAGGTGAAAGCCCCAAACACCATTGAGTATGGCCACCAACTAAAACCAAACAAAAAAATATTTTTAAATAGCACCATTTAAATAATAGTCAGGGGAAATTAAGTAAAAATAAATTAGCATAGCCTAGGGTGGATTATTTATCTCTCATAATCCTGAAGGCTGGGGAATTCAAGATAAAGGTGCAGGCCAATGAAGTTCCTGATGAGAGACTTTCCCTGGCTCACAGCCAACAGCCTTCTTGCAGTATCCTAGTATGACCTTTGCTGAGGTGGGGAGTGCATGTGAAGAGACAGAGATCCTACTTCTCTCTTTTCTTCCTCCTTGTTTCTCTTCCTTCTTTCTCTCTTCCTCCTCCTCCTCCTTCTCTTTCTCCTTCTCCTCCTTTCACTATTTCTATCTTGAGGGACTCACCCTCATAATCTAATCTAACTCCAACTTCCTCCCAATTGCATGGAGGGCCAGGGTCTCCACAGATGAAATTGGGGTGGAGAGGGACATAAACATTTGTCTGGAAAATGTACCATTGGCACAGGAGTGTTTTTGAATTCACAGGAAGCAGTCTGGGTGGCATCTTTTACAACTCCCACTTCATCTCAACGTTTTCCAATAATTAAAAAGAACGTTAACAAGTAAACATTAAATATATTCAGTTCTGTCCAACTTTAGCTGACCCTGTCCTAGTCAATGATTGGTGATTCACTGATCCAGGCAGCAAATAAATAATGACCTGAGTCCATACTCTGATGCTCAGGGGTTACTCCTGGCTCTGTACTCAGGAATTACTCTTAGCAGTGCTTGGGGGACCATATGGGATACTGGGAATTGAACCTGGGTGGTGCAAGGCAAATGCCCTACCCACTGTGCAATTGCTCCAGCCCCAAGTCCATACTCTTAACCACTGCATCTAGTTACTTATATAAATGTGATGATAGAGGACCCTTGTAGCAGATTAAGAATACTAATAAAGCAGAAGTGTTCTTCCTGAACTTATCAGAATCTCTCTCCAGCACTATGGAAAGAGAAGCCATTCACTGGTCAGCACGCATATGCCCGTGAGCTCAGAAGTGAGCTCAGGTGAACCCGGAAGTGCCCTGGGCTCAACATTTATATTATAATCACTCCTGAGAGTCACATAGTTTCCTCAGGCTCTCAAGCTCATGAAAGGGGAATGTGTGTCCAGCAAATAAATATGTGTTCTGGTCCATTTGATGGGCACATCTCTCAGAATAGTAATGGAAATTTTATTCACTGAATCTTTCAGTTTGTTGTGAACTGGATTATTATGGACCATTTCTGCCACAGTAACACTGACTCCCTCCATCACCACCACCGGAGTGAACTAATAGGAAATGAAGTTTTAAAATTTGCAACACTATAGATGGACCTTGGCCTCAGAATGGTCTTACCAATGTGCTGGCTGGTTTTCTCTAAATTTCTGTCTTGACTCTGAAAACGTATTAATTCAGCGATGCATCCATTTAAAGCCATTCAAAAGACATAATTCGCAAAGATAAAGATCTAATGGATTATTAATCACCTGCAAGGAACACTACAAAATGAAAGACAGAAAGAGTGTGGGAAAAGATTAACGGCAAAGAAAAAGATTGTTTCAGATCAACCCATCTCCCTACAGAAAAAGGCAAGTGCGTCGTACCAAGTAAATGACCATACAAGGTCTCATCTGAGAAATGTCAAATCATTTGGTTTAAGGTTGAGCCCCTGGGAAGCTGTGGTTACTTTTATTTATTTTTCTTTTTGGGTCACACCCGGTGATGCACAGGGGTTACTCCTGGCTCTACAACTCAGGAATTACTCCTGGCGGTACTCAGGGGACCATATGGGATACTGGGAATTGAACTTAGGTCAGCCACGTGCAAGGCAAACACCATCCCTGCTGTGCTATCACTCTAGCCTTAAGATTACTTTTAGATGTGCGTGTGGTCCCTGCTGTCGATCCCCTCCAGGCAGGGCAGGCCACCTGGAACAGGTTAGCTTTGGGGGTGGGGATCCCACTCACCATCTCCAGTTCTTTTAGCGCCCAGAACCTGAAGAGGGTGTGAGTGTGTGTGTACTTGTGCATGTGTGAGCGAAAAAGTGTGTGTGTGTTAGTGAGAAAGTGTGTGTGTGAGGGTGTGTGTGAGATTGTGAGAGGGTATATGTGGGTTGGAGAGTGTGTTTTTGAGTGTGTGTGTGAGAAAGTTTGTGTGTGAAGGTGTGTGTGAGATTGTGTGTGCGAGAGAGGGTGTGTTTGTGTGCATGATTATATGTGTTTGTGTGTATGATTGTACGTGTGTGACAGAAAATGTGTATGTGAGACAATGTGTATGTTAGAGAATATGTGTGTGTGAATGTGTGTGACCATATGAGTGTGTGAGAGGGAGTGTGAGTACGTGTGTGTGCATGTACACGGACACACACGTGAGCACACCCGCAAGGTTGCAGGCACCCCGGCCCATGCCTGCGCCCCTCTCTGCGGAGGGCACAGCTCTGGTCCTGTCTGTAGAAAATCAAATCTCAGCCCCATGTGGCTCAGCGCGCAGTGAAAGGGAGTGAGGTGGCTTGTGGGTCATTCTGTGTCTTTAAATCGGGGGCCCAGGCCTCCTCGGGAGGTGACTGAGCACAGGGCCGGGGACATTTGTCAGGCAGCAAGCAGCCGTGACGCCCGGCAGCTCCGTCGCAGGCAGGAAGCCATGTGACTCATAAATAATGGCGCACGTTGGAGGTTAAGTGATACTGAAAAGCGTCGGAGACGCTCCCGGCCCGCTGCCCCGGGAGGTGCTGGCAAGGTGACCCCTCTCCCTCCTGTCCTGCAGAGGGAGGAGGAGGAGGCGGGAAATGGTACCCAGGATGCCCGAGCATGGGGAGCCCTGGCAGCTTGGAGTCTTTTGAGGGCCTGTGGCAGGTAACAGCCTGCGTGTGGCGACGTAGGAGAGGAGTGTGGGAATCACCCAGATATCCCCGGGTGTGGGATAACAACACTTTGCTGCTCCTGCAGGGAGCTTAATGCTCATTGAGCCACTCCTACAACAGAGGCACAACTCATAATCCTAAATTGCTTTTGTCTTTCCTTTATGTCATTGGCATGGTTTATTTAGCAGTGTCCTTTTTTTGTATAGACCCAGAAAGACAGTGGATGCTATGCTATAGAACACGGGAGTTAATTGACTCCAAAATGGTACTTACTGGGGCTGGAGCAATAGCACAGCGAGTAGGGCGTTTGCCTTGCATGCGGCCGACCTGGGTTCGATTCCCAGCATCCCATATGGTCCCCTGAGCACCGCCAGGGGTAATTCCTGAGTAGAGAGCCAGGAGTGACCCCTTTGCATCGCTGCTGTGACCCAAAAAAGCAAAGCAAAGCAAAGCAAAGAAATAAAAAGAAATTACTGTGGTGCGAGCTGAAAGGTAACCACCAGAGGTCGCTGTTTCCTTTGCAGGGATTCACATTTGCATTCTGGGGGTAGGGTGGGGGTGTCGTTGACTGCTTAAGTTGGAGTCATGGGACACTCTCACTGCAGAAAGGAGCTCTTGATTTATGAGTGAGGAGATTCTATCAGATCGCTCTGGAGACTAGTCCTGTTGGTGTGTTCCAAGGAGCAAGGCTCATTGTCTTTGGCTAATAATGCTTTTTGCCACCTGTTCAATTCTTGTGATCTTAGTATTCAGTAAGTAGTATTTTTTATTTTCCTATAAGCAAAGATAACTTTCAGTCCTACTGTCTCTCTAACACAACAAAATGCTGTTTTTATTTATATATTTATTTGTTTATTTATTTTTAGGGGAAAGCATTGGAGACTCAGTGACCCAGACTGCAGGGCCTGTCACTCTCTTGGAAGGTCGAGTTCTGTTCCTGAACTGCACCTACCAGACTGCTGACTTAGCGCCATATCTCTTCTGGTATGTCCAGTATGAAAACAAAGGGCTTGAGCTCCTTCTGAAGAGCTCAACCAAAGAGCAGGAGATTTCGCAGAGTGCATTTCAGGCTGATCTTCTGAAGACTAGCAGCTCCTTCCACCTGCAGAATCCCTCCGTGCAATTGTCAGACTCAGCTGTGTACTACTGTGCTCTGAGAGACACAGTGGGACGGACTGTGAGAGCAGCTGAGCACTAAGCTAAGAGGGCACAGGCGGGGCTGAGTGGGAGGAGGCCTGGGAAGGAAAAGGTATATTCTCTCCTGAGACTGAGCTGATAAAAAAAAAAAAATTAAGAGTCTTTTCAAGAACATAAACCAAGCTCATGTTTAATTCCTAAAGCTTAGGGAGTGGGGCATTGCTCCGCAAGGCAGGGTGGAGGTCAGTGTCAAGGAGAACCCAAACCAGAGAAGTACTTGTGCTCAGCATAAAAGGGTCCTTTCAAGAACATAAACATCAGAATCGGAGTGATAGCACAGCTGGTAGGGAGTTTGCCTTGCACGAGGCTGACCCAGGTTCGATTCCCAGAATCCCATATAGTCCCCCGAGCAGAGCCAGGAGTAATTCCTGAGTGCATGAGCCAGGAGTAACCCCTGTGCATTACCGGGTGTGACCCACTGTCACTGTCACTTGTCCTCCGGTTGTTCATCGATTTGCTCCAGCGGGTCCAGTAACATCTCCATTGTGACAATTGTTACTGTTTTTGGCATATTGAATACATCATGGGTAGCTTGCCAGGCTTTGCCCTGAGGGCAAGATACTTTTGGTTGCTTGCCGAGCTCTCCAAGAGGGGCGGAGGAATAGAACTCAGGCTGGCCATGTTGGCTGATTGCAAGGCAAACTCCCTACCCACTGTGCTATTGCTCCAGCCCGGGTGTGACCCAAAAAGAAAAAAAAAGAACATAAACATCAGCACCTGGGGCCTGAGAGATAGTACAACTAGGAGGGTGTTCCTCTTGCATGCAGCCAACTCGGGCTCCTCCCCAGAACCCCATATGGTCGCCCCAGCACTGCCAGAAGTAATTCCTAAGTGCAATTCCTGAGTGCAAAGCCAGGAGTAACCCCTGAGCATTGCCTAGTGTGGCCCACCCAACCCCCTCCCCCATAAAACAAACAAACATTAACACCATTGAAACCATGTTACCCAAACAACAGTAAATTTTAAAGAATTAATCCCTGATTAACTCTCTACTAAGAGATTTTAAACTATTTCACCACTTAAAAGCCTCCCAAGGATGGGAGATGTGTGCTGAAAGTAGACTATAGACCGAACATGAGAGCCACTTAATACCTGTACTGCAAACCACAACACCCAAAAGGAAAAAGAGAGTAAAAGGGAATGCCCTGCCACAGAAGCAGAAGGTTGGGGGAGGAATGGGGGGAATGGTGGGAGGCAATACCGGCAACATTGGAGGTGGAGAATGGGCACTGGTGGAGGGATGGGTACTTAATCATTGTATGATTGAAATGAAAGAACCAAAGTTTGTAACTGTAACTGTACCTCAAAGATGATTCATTAATAAAAAATAAATTTTAAAAAAAAGCCTTCCAAATTTTGAGATTTCCATACAGGTCTTCACAAACCAAACAGGGAACTTAGAATCTAGCTCTTGCTTCAGCCTCTGCGTGCAAGTCAAGCTTGGGGCTCTCTGCTCTGTCCTTGCTGCAGAAAATTCATACCCCCTAACCCCCCAGTTACTCTTCATTCCATCAAATTGCTATGAAGGAGCTTCCAGGACAGGAAACTGGGGGACGTTCTTTCACGTGTCCACACCACACATTAGCGGAGCAATAGCCCCAGTGAGAAAGACTCTAATCCACAGCACTCCCACTCTGCAGGGCCAGCTTCTTCTGCCACCGCCCAGGTTGTTCAGTCTTGAGGAGGTCATGTGGTTATTTGCTGCGGTTTGAATTTAGACTCCATGATCATTCATCTGAAAGGAAGCCTGACTTTCTATCCATTTTAGCTCCTTTAAATGTTTCATTATTTTTATATAATTCTCTGTAAATTAGAAAAGGTCAGTATGCAAAGATAAAGGAAATCTCTGACAAGAAGACCCATGTTAGTTTTTAGAGTAGAAAGTAGAAAAAGAATAAAAAGAATAGAAAAATGTGTATGTCAGCACTAGCTGACTTAGCAAGCTATAAAAGACGGAGTGGCTGATTTGGGGGGGTTTCTCTCCAATCCCCAGTTCTTCTCCATGTCCTCATAGTATTTCACCTCCTTTGTTAAATATATTTCAAGGTATTTGATTCTTTTGCATACAATTATAAATAGAATTGCTTTCTTGATTTCTTCTTCTGGTATAGTTTTACTACTGACATACAGAAATGCAGCAGATTGATTTTGCAAACTGTTATTTTGCTGTGCTCCTTAATTGCTTCAAATAACTTCTTAATGGAGTCTTCAGGAGTTTGATCAATTTATATTGTCAACATGTAATGCAAATTTTACTTCTTCTTTTCCAGTCTAGGATCATTTTGTTTCTTGTTGTCTGATTTCAGTGGTTAAGCAGTGAAAGTGAATGACCTTATCTTGCTCTTGACTTTAAAGAAGTCAAGAGCTTTCAGAGTTTCACCATTGAGGACAATATTAGCTTTGAGTTGACATGACTGTGTCTATATTATGCTGCATTATGTTCTTTCAATCTCCATTTTATTGAGAGTTTTAATTATAAATAAATGTTGAATCTTGCTTTCTCTACAAATATTTGTATGATCAAGTGATTTTTTTGTCTTTTCTTTTATTGATATAATGTATTACATTGATTGATCTGTGTATGTGAAATTATCCTTGTATGCCTGGAGAAAACTCCAATTGATCGTGATATATGATCCTTTTGATGCATTGCTAAATTTGATTTCATGCTACTTTGTTAAGATCATTTTCATCCATTTTTTATCAGGTATATTGATGTAGTTTTCTCTTTTGTATGTGATGTCCTTGTCTATTTTTTGTATCAGGGTTATGTGAGCTTCATAAAATATATTTGGGAATATTTCTTCTTAATTTTTTTTGAAGAGTCTGAGGATGATTAGACAGTTCCTTAAAATTTTGGGAAAATTCATTATAATCTAGTATAAATTATCTCACATGCATTAAAATATGAGAAACAATTAATATTTAAAAAACAAACAACAATGTGACCATTGATCAAAAGACAAAACATTAATAAGAACAGAAGGTCACCAGAAGTGGTGACCTAGATTTTAGAATGATCAGATGTGTGACTGAGAGCAATTATGATTAAAATTTCCAATGGTTTAGTAGAAAATTTAAATAAAATTTATATTTAAGATGTGTACATTTAGGAGAGAGAAGGAAATAAGTAAATATTGGTAGAGAATTCAAATTAACTAAAGAAAATAAGAGAAAAATGTGAAAAGAGAAAAATAGATCAATGACTTGAAGACAGGATAATTAATAAAAGAAATAAAAAATAAGAATATCCAAACATTTGTTATATGAGGGACAATAACAGATGGCTTAATAATATATATAACAACTATATATACATTTGCGTGTCATCCTTGCGCAGGGGCCATGCTAATCTTCTCTGTATCGTTCCAATTTTAGTATATGTGCAATAGCAGAGCGGTAGGGCGTTTGCCTTGCAAGCAGCCAACATGGCCGACCCGAGTTTGATTCCTCTGCCCCTCTCGGAGAGCCCGGCAAGCTACCGAAAGTATTCGATATGCCAGACACAGTAACAACAAACAAAGTCTCCAATGGAGACGTTACTGGGCCCACTCGAGCAAATCGACGAACAACGGGAGGGCCTTTACCTTTACCTTTTTATATACATAACTGAAAACATTGAGAAAGAAAAAATGAAAGAACAAAGCGATATTAAAAGTGATAAGGATAAATGGCTGAGAATGTTCACATTTGAAGAAAAAAATTTTAAATGTATAATTGAGAAATTAAATATAATAAATATAAAAGACCTACATTAAAAAGTCATAGTCAAATTCTGACAAAGTTAAAAAATTAAGACTTGCTCTTCAAGTCTGGGTTCTCCCTTGAAAATATATCTTATTTGCTTTTCTCCATATTTCTTTGCTTGCTTATCTCAATTCTGGGGAAGCCCGTGATCTCTCTCAAAAATGTACTTCTCCCATTCTTTCCCCTCACAGCTTTCTAAGTAAGTTTCAATGAAAACTTTCTTGCATCACAAAAATAAAAAATGTTTAAGAAATAAATAAAGCTAATAATTTTTAGAATTCAGAGTAAAAAGGCACTTTACTTATATGCAAAAATAATAATACAAAGCAATGGAAATCAGAAGACAATTTAAAACAAGATTTTAAGCATTAAAAGAAAACTGTCATATGAGTTTCTAGAGCCAACAAAAAATTCTTTAAAAATAAAGTCAATATATATATATTTTTTTTTCATAGAGACATGAGCAAAGACATGTCTTCCCTTATCCACACACACACAAAAGATTTTTATAAGATCATTATTACACTATAGGAAACTCATGGTGCATGGAAACTCAGGTTTAAGCACAAACAAGGACAACAACAACAAAAAAATCAGAATTAAATATACTAGTTGTATTTTTTAAGTTTTGTTGGTTTGGGGGGTGTGATGGGTGGAAGAAGGAATTCCCAGTGGTGCTCTGGGACTATTCTTAGCTCTGTGCTCAGGGTTCAAACTTGATGGTGCACAGAGGACCATGTGAATTATCTACTAATATTTACTCATTTCCTTCTCTCTCCTAAATGGTGGACTGCATGCAAGGCAAGTTGCCTGCACACTCTCTCAAACCTCTTGTTGGTGATTTTAATAATTTCAGTTATGTTAAAAATTATTTTCTCTCTAAAGTGAAATGAAAGCAATGTATTATTTGTGTTTATGGCACAGTTATAATAATATTTAAAAAAATTTTAAATCTAGGAGTATTGCTTTTTATTCAGACATTGATTAAGCTGATTGAATCGGACATGAACTCTACATTACTTTTGTTTTATTGAATCACTGTGAGATAGTTAAAAGCTTTCATGTTCGAGATTCAGCCATACAATGATCGAACACCCATCCCTCCACCAGTGCACACTTTCCACCACCGGTGTTCCCAGTATATCCCCCCCACCCCATCCCAGTTCTCACCCTGCCTCCATGGCACGCAATTTCCCCAATATTCTCTTTCTACTTTTGGTAATTATGTTTTGTTCTAATTTTCCCACCACCATTCAAGCCTGCCTGCCAGGAGCAGATGCTAGATCACTTATTGTCCATTGCTCATTTTGAAATCTCGGGTGCTGCAGACGTGTGCTTCTGGAATCCTAGATTGTAAATGGTTGGCTTCCAGAGACATTTCTATAGAGCACTAACCCATTTTGGGATTCAATTGGGTGTCTCTGGACCAAGGCTGTTGGTGAGCTAAGATGGTGCCCAGAGGCACATTGTGGGGGTAACAGCCAGGCCAACAGGTGCCGAGGAGCCGGGGAGGGACAGCCGGCGACTGTGCCACCATGTGGCATGGAGATTTAATCCTGGAACCCGCATACCTGGGCCTTGCTTGTGGAAGCTCTTGGTCGCCAGGATTCCATCTGGAGTAGGCAGGGAGACTGCATCTGCTCCATCTGGGGTGGTCCAAACTGGCTCAGTATGGACCTGGAGAGATCTCCAGTTCTGTGGTGTCTTCCGGGATAATAATATCTTTTAAATAAAAGGAAATAATGTTATTTGGAAGCATACCATGATTGGAAGGGTATGTGGCTCAGTGATCCAGTACTTACTGTACATGTGTAATGCCCTGGATTAGATTTCCAGACAAGAGGACTGGGAGATAAAGGTAGGGGGAATATACTAAGATAAATTACAAATGTACATTTAATCTCAAAAGTTACTACTAAAATTAGCATAAAACATAATATCTTTGAGTCTTTATAATAGACACAGGTTTCTTTGGCATAGCATAGAATGTGATAATCATGGAAGGAAGTCTGATAAATAGGATAAATAAAAATTTATTTTTATTTATAAAATTAGGATAAATAAAAATTTCAAAAATCCGCTTCTTCAAAGACAACGTTACAAAAATCAGTAAGCAAACTAAAGTCTAGAAAAACAATTCAGAAGGATATATCTAGAGAAGGATTATTTCAAAACATTCAAAGAACTCTGTTGAATTAATAAAAAGATAACACATTATTAAATACATTAATAAGGTGAACTGTAAGTCTATAAAACATGCTTAACATTACTAACCATTAGGAAGACCCAAATCAAGTCCACACTGAGATGTCAATGATCTTACTAGAAAGGTGAGAAGCAAACTGTCAGCTTTAAAAACAGCAAATGGGGACTGGGGCGATAGCACAGTGGGTAGGGCGTTTGCCTTGCATGTGGCCGACCCAGGTTCAATTCCCAGCATCCCATATGGTCCC
>JAOXYA010094953.1:0-10997 GCA_028565675.1 Sorex palustris
TTCCTTCCTTCCTTCCTTCCTTCCTTCCTTCCTTCCTTCCTACCTTCCTTCCTTCCTTCCTCCCCTCTTCCCTC
The DNA here is from genome assembly GCA_028565675.1 of Sorex palustris. Lineage (NCBI taxonomy): Eukaryota > Metazoa > Chordata > Mammalia > Eulipotyphla > Soricidae > Sorex > Sorex palustris. Next base: position 75 of record JAOXYA010094953.1, read on the forward strand.
CCTCCCTCCCTCCCTCCCTCCCTCCCTCCCTCCCTCCCTCTCTGCCTTACTTCTTTGCATCCTTCCTTCCCTCCTTCCCTTCTTCCTTCTCTTCTCCCTACTTCTCTTTCTCCCGCTCTACCCCCCTCTCTCTCTCTGAGTTAGTCTAGGTGTCAGTGATGCTGTTACCATTCATGGTATTGCTTTACACAGTGACCTCACCTCCCAGCCATCAAACTGCCCACGACCCCCCATGCCCCTGAGTCACTTCCTGTCCTCTCTCCCCCTGATCTGGTGCTCACAGTTTGTCCTCCTGGACCCAGGGCTTATTATCAGTAGATATTGTCTCTGTCCTTGTGTTTCTTTCCTAAACAGTGCAGAAGAGTGAGATCATGGTGCTCGTCCCCTCTCCGGTTTATCTCACTTAACGTGATGACCTCTAATTCCATTTGAGTTGCAGAAAACCACAGTTTAATTTCCTGATTGCAGTCTTCCACTGGGTTTGTCGGCCACGTACACATACGCGATTGTATGCATCAAGCATGTTTCTTGATCAGTCTATCTGCCATTGGACATGTGGGCTATTTTCATCTCCTGACTATTGTACTAAGTGACGCAATAAACACAGGTGTGCATATATCCTTTCCAATTGTTGGGGTTTTTGTGGTTGTTGTTGTTGTTGTTTTTGAGAAGATGGCAGAAAATGAGAGGTGAGTTCTTTCTCATCAGCCTATAGGCCATCCATCCATATATCTTCTTTAAGGAAATGTCTGTTCATCTTTTTCTCCACTTTTTGATGTGATAATTCTTTCCATTTTTTGCTGTTCAATTTTGTAAGATTTTTACATATCTCGGCTTCTTCCTGTACTATAGCTCCAGTCCTGAAAATATGCCTAACCAGCCTGAGAAAAAGGAGCACTGGGGGTGATTTTGCTCCATGATTGGCTTCATCCAACCCAATGCAGGAACTGCCTGGGTGTGGCAGTGGGGAGCCACATTCTTCTGCACTCGGCTTGGTCAGGTACATTTTACTGGAAAACTAGAATCCTGAGGGTGGCCAGGCTACCACAGAGCCTTCTGGCATTCTCCTGGCCAGGGCAAAGGCTGCCTGGACAAGTGGCTGAAGCAAGGCTCCAGTGAGAGCTGGCTGGGAAGCCATGGAACCCCACTCTGAGAATTCCTCCAATGACACAGTGTCGGTGCTTGCACTGTTGTCAAACGTGAGGCAAGTTGCTGCTGTACCTTCCTTCAGACAGAATGTTCTGGAACCAGAGTCCACCCCAGAAACCCCTGCTGGACTCAATCCTGCCTTGAGGGGTGATGAGAAGACTCTGCTTTGGATGGTGTGGCTGAGGGGTTCACATTCCTTCTGACTCTCTCCGTGTCTCGAATGGGGACTCGTTAAGAGCCACGATCAGCATTGGGGTGCTCTGCTCAGCTCCCCAAAGCAAGGGGCTTCCTTTTAGAGGAGATGCCCGTGGTCTCCCAGTTTGGAAAATGGGACCCTCGTTGAGGCCAGCATGGGAGGTACAGCTGCACTGCTGGAATCCAGGCCTGGGGGAGGAGCCAGGGAACACTCAGGCCTCCCGAAGCTGGTAGGGGAATTGTTTCCACGCTTGCTCAGGTTTCACACTTTGCCCTGCGTCATGGATCACAAACTGAATGTCTCGGGTGTCTGTGGAACCCAGGGGCCAGAGGAGGAGCAGAGAAATAAGCTGGTGGAGAAGAGGCAGAAGCCCGGCCAGCTCCTGGGGGTTGCCCAGTGTCCTTGTGTTCCAGGCTCTGGCTGGAGGGTCGTCAGGAGCTGCCCTGGCTGGGAGGACTGTCGGTGCACTGTTCTTTTCTTTTCTTTATTTTTTATTTTCTTATTAGTGAGACACCATGAGGTACAGTTGTAGACTTACAAATTTTGTGGTTGGGTTTCAATTATATAATAATCAAATACCCATCCCTCCACCAGTGCCCATTTTCCACCACCACTGGTCCCAGTATCCCTCCCACCCCCCATGTTTTGACCTCCCCTCTAGGCTGTCATTGGCCCTGACGCTCTTCCCTTCTTGCTTTCTCTCCAGCACCATTGCCACTGGGGAATGTCCCAACAAGCCCCTGAGGCTCCAGGTTGCCATCGGGAATGTCCCCACTCAGAGTGAGTTTGCGGGAATAAAGCCTCATTGACATGCTCCATGTTGGGGCAACCAGAGGAGGCAGGCAGGTCCACAGCAGGTTTAGACCACAGGAGAGTCAGGCTCTGCCTCCAGGAGTTTCCCAGCATCCTTTGCTTCTCTGTATCGATGACTTCCTCCCTAGCTCAATCAGCCCAGCAGCCATGGTGACTCTGGAGAAAGTATGCACACGGTGAACTGGGGCCATTGTGGGGCCCCTCTCCCTGTCGCCTGCCATCCGTCAGTGCCCATCAACCTACAGGAGCCACAGGCAGCCTGTCGGCCCAGAAGTCTTGGAGGTGCTCAGATGAGAACGCAGAGCAGGAGAAGCAGGGTTGAGTGCCGGGTTCAGCCGTGGAGATGGATGCAGGCTCAGATGGTTCCTGGGTGCCCCACACCAGTGAAGTTGGAGACGCAGAGCTGGGACCAGGAGGAGCAGGTGTGAGCGCCGGTGCTGATGCAGGCTGAGCTGAGTTCCACCTCGTCTTTGGGTTTTTGTGACTTCTCACAGTACATGGAGGGTGTGTGATCCCACCAGCCTTGGGGTGGGGGGTGGAGGCGGGTATAGGAGGAGGAGAGAGAGGGAGGTTTTTGAGCTGCCCATAGCAACCTCAGGGTTTTGCCCTACATGAGGCAGCCTTGAAGATGTTACATGAGTCTGTCCCCGGACCCCAGCATGATGCACCCCATTCTCACCCAATATTTACCCATGACAAGCCCCAGAGGGGTCAGGCAGAAACCTTGTTCTCTCTTGGAGTTGCACAAATTGTTTTAGACGTTTTGCAAAAGGGAAAGGGACTGAGTCAGTCTGGGTAGGCGCTGGGAGTTGCTTCAAGAAAGACTCTGGAAGAGTGGATGGGATGGCTGGGGTGACCTCTTCGAGAGCGATTACCAGTTGGACTGGCGTCCACAGGTGAAGCTCTATGAGGAGGCAGGGGCACATGGCCAGTGTAACATTCTGGAGCAGATCAGAAGGGGTCCCACTGGCTCTGGCTTTGAGGAAGTTGTCCCAGGCATTCATTTGCCTTCAGAGCAACCCAGGCTTCTTCACGACAAGGGTGTGTGCAGCAGGATAGTCCAGTGGTCTGGAGTTTGCCTTGCACATGGCTGACCCGGGTTCGATCCCTGGCACCCCATATGGTCCCCCAAGCATCAGCAGGAGTGATTTCAGAGTACAGAGACAGGAGTAACCCTTGAGCATTGCTGGGTGTGTTCTTCCCACCACGAAAAAACACACAAGTCAAGATGTTGTGGGGCTCTGAGGGGGATAAGCCAGGTTCCTGTCTTGATACAGAGTTGGGGGCCTTGGTTGGAGGAGAGGCCTCAGGGTTGGCCCAGAAGTCTGGGGAGGGCCACAGGAGAGCTGCTCAGGGAAGCAGACACCCAGAGTTACCAGTGGGTGCTGCTCCTTCCAGGCCATGCCTGTGGGCACCCAGCTGTGCCTAGAGGCATCTCTTTCGAAGGGGCAGCAACATGCTACTTGCCACAGTTGGGCCTTTGTTGGATAACATTGGGTTGTCCTTGCTCCTCCCACAGGGAGCTTAGGTTTATTGAGTTACTCCCACAATAGTGCTCCTGAGGCACACCCAATTCCATCAGACACTAATAATCCTATATTGATTTCCTCTTCCCTTCATGTCCTTTGCATGTCTTAGCATTGTCCTTTCTGTATAGACACAGGAAGACAGTTGATGCTATGCTTTTGTAACATGGGAGTTAATTGACTCCAGATAATATTTACTCCTGAGCATCCATCATGTTTATTTGACTTAAGCCTCAGTTGTCCTTACTTCCTAACACCTCCAAAAGGAGTGTCCCAGAGAGGAACACGAATAGACCCAGGGCAAACTGTAAGCTACCCTGGCATTGGAAAGGGGCAAACTAAGAGCCATAGGAAGTATAATAAGTTAAGAGCACAGTCATGGAACAAACTCTGTCATGACCCAAAAAGAAGTAACTGAATAAGAACCCTGCTGGAGTTAGGAAAGACTAACCTGGCCCTGGCCTTCCTCACTGGCCATTTCCCACTGTTGTTGAGACCAGCTACATAAAAACAGCCGAATCAATGTGTAGTCTGAAATATATATAGTGAGATGTCCCCAGGAAGAGCCAACTCTTATGCTTAATAGATCTCTTACTATGTTCATACAAAATGACTAGAAATATTATAAGAAGCAAATGTATTTTGATGGTTTAAATAGATTACTAGCTGAGAAAAGGAGAAAGCAATACTCCCTAGATGGAATCCCGCCCTTGAGCAGATCTCCCAGTAATCTAGAGTGCTGAACCCTCAGATGAGAATTTGTCCTTGAGCTAATCTAGAACTGCCCCTGAAGGAGTGGCTTTCCCTCTGGCTTTTGTCATGACGATGTCCAATCCCACCTATGTGTACCCCCACCCCTTATGATTTCCGTATAACTATGCTGCGATGGGAGAGAGGGGACTACGATGGGGAAAGGAAGAGAAATTATTCTTCTGTAAGGGAAGAGGTCGAACTATGCTAGGGAGAAAGGAGGAGAAATGACTGTGCCGTAAGGGGAGGTGTCGAAGTACTTTGGGGAAGAGAGAGAAATAAACTGACTATCAATCAGCCTGGCGCCCAGTTCCTCCATTCTCTGTTCCCCAGTCATTTGTCCATCTGTTGCCATGGGCTGGCTAGAGAACAGTTCTCAGTCACCGAACACTCTCATTCTGCGTGCCCATGCTTTGTGGGTTTCCCACGAGCCTTGTCACTGTGGCCAGGAAGGCCTGTAGCCATGATGGCCCTCGGGCTGTGACAAGGGGTACTGAGGACAAAGACACTCCCCCCTCCACCTTGATCTGTGTGATGCCTGGGTGATGCAGACCCTCCTGCTCTGAGAGTCCGAGCTGTGTGGACGCTGCTCCGTCTTCTTCCTCACTGGCCATTTCCCACTGTTGTTGTGACCAGCCACATAGCAACAGCCGAATCAATGGGGTCTCCTCAGGGTTGTCAATATAGAGTGTTCTTTCAACGGATGCAAATGGTCAGCTCTCCTGTCTGACCTTCTCGCACCCCCTGGCTGGAGCTCACCGTCGAACAGTCCTGGGAGTTTCACTGGCGCACATCTGCTTAGGCAGCCCTGGCTGGCTTTGCGTGAGGTTGTGTGGGCTTCAGCCATCTGAGACCAGCTGCCCGCAGGCCACTGCTGCCCCCTCCTTGTTGACTCCCTGGCCACTCTTTGCACCTCATTTCCCAATTGGAAAGGCCAGTTTTGCCTGGTTGTGCTCCAGCTGGGAACAGGTGCTGTCAGCAGGATCGGCTGCCGTGACATCTCAGAGCCCACCTGTGTCCTCATGGCTCGCGGTCATGCAAGTATGGGCATAGGGAAGGCAGGTCTTGGGGCGGGGGGCTCTTCTCTCTGACTCCTCAGCTTTTTCAAAGAGCAGGAGGTGAGGAAGATGAGGAGGGACCCGTGACTCACTGCCCCAAAACCCCGTGCTCACCTTTTCCAAGCCCACACACTCTTTCCATTCTGAGTATGAGCTTGTGGCCTGGCCCTTCCAGCCAGCAAGGCTGTGTGTGCAGATGTGTGTGCATACATGTGCATGACCTTTGGTCTCCCAGCAGTAAGACTGTATATATACATATATATATGAATGCACAAGTGTGTGAGTACATGTGCATGACCTTTGAATGTCCTGGTCAGGAGGATTACTCCACAGCTTAGAAGCTGGCCTCATATACCGGGGGAAAAAGGCAGCTCAGATAGAGAAGGGACCACCAAGTAAAGGGTGCTAGGAGGGCCTGCTCAGGATGGGAGATACGCGCTGAAAGTAGACTATAGACCGAGCATGACAACCACTTAATATCTCTATTTCAAACTACAACACCCCAACAGAGCGAGAGAGTGAAAGGGAATGCCCTGCCACAGAGGTGGGGGAGGGGGGAGGGGATAGGGTGGGGGTGGTGGAAGGGATCCTGGGACCATTGGTGGTGGAAGATGGGCACTGGTGGAGGGATGGGTACTCGATCATTGTATGATTGAAATGCAAGCATGAAGTTTGTAAGTCTGTAACTGTACCTCACAGTGATTCACTAATAAAAAATTTTTTTAGAAAATGTCCTGGTCAGCAAGGCAGTGTATGTACACATACTTGTGTGTACACAAGCACGTGTGTATACATGTGATGGCCTATAGTCTCCCAATCAGCATGGCTATATGTGTACATGTGCATATATACATGTGTGCTTACGTGTGCATGTGTGTATGTGGTCCTAGTCATCAAGGCTGTGTGCGCACATGCACATTGCATATGTGTGTGTGTGTGTGTGTGTGTGTGTGTGCATGCATGTGGCCTAGCAGGGCTGTCTGTGTGCTGTGTCAGTGCAGAGAACTGAGAGTGCTGGCCCTTACTCATAGTCTTGTGACTGGCCGTGGTGAGTGGGGTTTCATCCTCCTGGAGGACCCCTCCTGGTATCTGGGCCTGGGCCTATGCAGAGCTCTCTGAGGCTGACTGAGGCACTGGGCTGTCAGGGCCCTGTCCACATAGTCTCCTGCTAGTGTCTGCACCCCACGGAGTCTCCCTCTTAGGGTTTTTGGGGATCCTCCAGGAGCAGGACCACCCCCTTCTGGCCAATGGCTGAGAATCCCAAGAGGCCCAGAGCCTTAGAGAGGAGCTGTGGCCTCAGCAGCTCGGTGGCCTTCGCGACAATCCTAGATCACCCCCAGAACTTGAGGGGACCCAGGACACCAGGATGGAGAACTTGGCTGTCCCCGGCCCTACCCCCACCCAGCCAGTTTATTTCACCTACAAGAGGATTGTCTGTCCCACCTCCTTTGATGTGCGTGGGGGTGCCCCCGTCTATGGGAAGTTCCTGTGACCCTGTTGGTTTGATCCGGGTGCAGTGGGTTGAATGGCTGGAAATTCCCACAGGGCTCTGCAGGTGAGAGTAGGCTGGCAGATGGCCAGAATCGGTCCTCAGCTTGCTCCTGTTTCTCCTGAGTTTGGAGGCTGTTCTATATTCAGGTACGGGTGTTTCGTGGTAACCAAGACACCAGCACAAACTCTCCTGTGTGCTCAGCTCCCAGCAGCAAGAGGGAGAACCTTGTAGAAGAACTCCACTGCCCCAGAGAATGAAACAGCTCCCAGGTCAAGGTCAGGTGTGAACTTTGGATTCCTGGAAGGGAGCCTGTCATCCTTTCCATGGCCTTGTGGGGTGGCAGGAAATTCATGTTGCCCAGGCAATGGCCCCGGGAAAGTCCCAACTCTGAGAGATAAGCAGAAAATAGGGGGCCATGTGGCAAGGTGGGATGCCACACAGGGTGACAACTTGGGAGGGTTCCCTAGGGCTAGGCCATCACTCACTGGGCTGCATACCTGCTGACTGCCAGGCGCCCCTCAGAGTCAAAGCCACTGTGGGGTGACAGCATGTGGATAAGTCACTCTGTCTGGTGGTCCCTGGGCAAGGGGCAACCTCCGAGTGTAAGAACACAGGCCCTTAAGATGGGGGACTTGTCCTGTTCTGAGTCAAAGGGTCAATGGGAGGAGTGTGGGATCTTCTTGGGGGGGGCACAAATGGCTTATGGGTGTGGGCAGGGGGCCAAGCTGCCCAGGGGCCCCTGAGAGACAGGCAGGCAGCTTGCAAGAGGGTGAGGAGGCCTCCCCCGCAATGAGGGAGCTCGTGCCTTCCAAGAATTACCAAAGGCCAGGGCTCCTCAAGGACTCTGTGGCATTAGAAGAGGGGTTTTATCTGCCACATTTGCTGCTGCAAAGTGGATGTAAACCACAGTGAATGATCACCCATGGGGTCAGGCCCAGTCCCCTGGCTGGACAGTGACCACCTTCCCAGAGGATGTCTTTGAATTCCTCTCTAAAGACATTGGCCCCCAGAGTTCAGGGCTCTGGGCTAGACCGTGGGGATATAGGTTCCAGGTGTGAGGAGGCCTGGGGGTGTGAAGATTTGGGGGTGTAAGGGTACGGGTTCTGGAGTTGATGGCCTGAGCTCCAGAATAGGGCTTGGGAAAGCTGAGTTCCCGTGCCTAGGTTCCACGGTGGGGGAACTTAGTGACCTTCTCTTTCGTCTGCAGTGAGTGGCTGTGTGTGTGGACGAGGGTGTGGAGGGTCGGGGGGGGGGGGCGGGGAGGGTTTTCTACTGGCCAAGGGACATGTGCCTTTGCCTGGAGCAAGCTCCATCCATGAGAATGTCTTTTCTGTGATTCCTTCTATTGTCTGCCAACTGGCCTCAGACTCTTGGGGTGCTCAGGAGCCTGGTGGGGTTAGTCTGGGCTGGGTGACGCTAGAGGTGCTCCCTGCCACCCCCCTAACCCCCGCCCAATTGCCCATATTACCGCATAGACTCCCTGGAAGGTCACCAGCATTTTCCCTGAAGCTGGAGGCTGCCTGGCCTGAGGCATGCCTTTCTGGAACTCTTGGAAACTAGCCAGGATTATAGGCGTCAGCTCTGGGAATCTTTGGGCCCAGGTGGAAGTATTCCCAGGGACCAGTTCCCACAGCTAAAAAGTGAGACCTGGGCCATGGACACGCCACACCCACCACCACGTAGGCCCCTGCGAATCTGCTGTGTCCACCTCAGGGAAATGCAGCCAGGCCTCGGGAGGGCAACCCCGGGCTCCCCCACAGCCGCACAGCAGTCTGCAGGACCCAGAGCCATGCTGGAGAGCAGGAACCGGCCCTTCAGGGTGGTGGAGCCAGACAGTAAGAAGGAATATCTCGCAGATGGACAGACTCAACCTGCCCATACAGATGACGAACTGGCTGCAGGAATATCAGACATGTGATGGCTCTGATCATGTCAGATAGTTCCAGTAGCAGAGCATGTGTTTGACAGGAAAAAGAAAAGAGCCAGACCTGGTCTTGTGTGACCCCCTCAAGCACTCAGGAGCAGTGTTGGGCCTTTTGAGCACCCTTAGGAGTGGTCCCAAGAGAAAAAAAAAGTTAAAAACCAAACATCTTGAGCCTGGGAAGATGGTACAGTGGTTAAGGTGCTTGCTTTGTTCATGCCAACATTGTCTTGTCCCCAGCCCCCTGTACAACCTCCCGAGCCCAGCCAGGAGTGAGCTCTGAGCACAGTCAGGAAACCCATAGCATCACTGAATGCGGCCCCAAGTCAAAAGCAAAACCAAAAGCGAAAAGCAGACATGTCAAATTAGCAAAACACGAAAAGACAAAAACAAACAAACAAACAAAACCACCAAAACCCCCAGGGGAAAAATTTTGCCATCCCTGTGAGGGATAAACGTTTAGTGTCTACAAACATTTGCCAAAACTGAACAAAAAAGGATATATAAAATGTGATTTTAAACAAACGGACCACGCGGATGAAAGCGGAAGAAGAGACAATGTTCGTGGATAAGATCATGCAGAAAGAGGCTTTGTGTACGACAATGAGAGGGAAGCATTTCCCAGCACACAGGTGCAGAAGTGGGCACACTGGCAAGTGGACACCCGTAGGGGGCAGCTTTTGGGGCACAGGTGCTCTCTCCATATGTTTTCCCGAAGGAGGGTTCCTGGCTGTCTAGGGCGCTCTGCAGCTTCCAGCAAACAAGGCTAGGAAACCATCACTTACTTGAATGTTCCTCTTGTGCTGGGATAGAGGAATCAAAGAAGGGCTTGTCCGCCCTGCAGTATAGCACAGTGGTCTCTGGAAAGGCACCATCTGGCTCTGAATGTTGGTCTGGGTGCACGGGAGCATGCTACATGAGGAGCTTCAGGCAGTGCCCCTAGGGCTGCTTCTGAAGTGTGTGTCTGCACCCCGGGGAGGGCCATGGCCTGTGCCACACCAGATCTGGCTTCCCTGTGTGGGGCTGGTCCCAGGCGGAGTCCCAGGAAGGCAATAGTTGGTGATAGCTTGTGTTGTTTGGAAGGTTAGCCTCAGCAGGCATGTTCAGGACAAGGAGACTAGTGGGTCCAAAACGGAGTTACTTGAGTGTCCCAAACCCTAGTGCCTAGTTGCTCTTTCATCCTCCCCCTAGACTGAAGTCAAAACAGTCTGGGGGGCACTTTGTGGCTTCAGCCCCAGTGAGGTCATGCTGTCCACAGAGGACTGGGCCATAGGAGCACTTCCTCTTCCTGCAGGGAGGATACCTCTGTTGTCTGCTTGTCCACGATTTTCTTATCTTGCCTCACAAATGGTTCGTGTTCCATAGCTCCTTGGAGCTCCTTTCACTGGCTGGCTAGAATGATACCCAACTCATGACTCCCTTAATGAAAGCAATATTTCCTTGCATGTGGCAACCCAGGTTTGATCCCCAACACTACATACAGTTCCCTTAGCTCTACCAGAAGAGATCCCTGAGTACAGAGCCAGGAGTAAACCCTGAGCACTGGTGTGTGGCCACTGGTGTGGCCCCCGAATAAATAAACAAAACAAAGCTTTAGATGTCCTTGACTTTCTTATTTAACAGTAAGAGACAATTGCATTGCACACTTGGAAGGAAGTATACGCCCTTTAGGGGTAACTAAGATGCAGTTTATTATTTTGAATCTTTTAAGCTATTTTTTGGGGCCACACCAGCAGTGATTTGGTACTATTTCTCACTCGGAGCTTGCTCCCTGGTGAGATGTAGGGGAGGCTTGGGGGGTGGGGGGGAGGCATGCATTGTCAGGGCTTGAACCTTGGTCTCCCAAATAAAGCATGTGCTCAGTCTATTGACCACTCTCTCTAGCTCCTGGAATTGTTCTTTTAATTAAAAGTTTATTTAAGGTAAAGGTAAAGGCCCTCTCGTTGATCATCGATTTGCTCGAGCAGGCCCAGTAACGTCTCCATTGGAGACTTTGTTGTTACTGTGTCTGGCATATC
>JAOXYA010094996.1:0-10997 GCA_028565675.1 Sorex palustris
GGAATCGAACTCGGGTCGGCCATGTTGGCTGCGTGCAAGGCAAACGCCCTACCGCTGTGCTATCGCAGCCGGCCTGCGTAAAACATAGAGAAAAAGAAATGATCAATAAAAGGGGTTCTGGGCCCTGAGGAGCCAGAGGAGTCTGGGAATGACTGGGGGAGTTAGGGGTTAATTTGTAATGGGAAGTGTGAATGGAAACAACTCGTAGAGCTCTGGATTAATTTATGAAGGAGACAGTATGTCTTTGCAACAGATTAAGGAGGAAAGGATGGATGCTGATGTGGGTGAATTTGTATGTTGGGTGTGTTGTGGATGCTGAGGCAGATTTAGTGTCTGAGTGAAGTAAAGGCAAAATTTCATGCTCAAATTGAAGGGTCAGATGGAAGTGGATTTTATGGATTAGTGAACCTGGTTCCATTTATGCCATGAAAATGGTTTGTTCAGATCCAAATGCAAGAGATCTGTTGGGAAGTTTCCTTCACTAAGTCCAAGTCTCTCATGAAAAAGAATGGTTTAATTTCTGAGAGTTATCTTCAAGTCTTTGAGACAAATTTTTAAATTTTATGTTTATTCTCTCACTGTACCATGTTATCTATATACTTAACAAGAAGTACGTTGGGGAAGAGAGAAATTGTACAAGGATTTAGGCACTTGTCTTTCATGTGGCTGACTTGGGTTCATTCCCTGAGCCACGCCAGGAGTAATCCCTGAGCACAGACGAGGATTAAGGCCATGAGCATAACTGCCCTCCATCACTCCAACCCCAAACAAGAAATCCTTTGAAGTTTTTACTTTTTAAAGTCAGTTCAAAAATTGTTGATAGGATATTTACACTGAGCCGGGACTTGGGGGATATGCAAAGGAGCAATTAATACTTCTTTCTTTAAGAATCTTGTCCTCTAGTGACACACAAACGCATTTCAAAGGGAAGCTGACTTTTTGATGATCTGCCTTCTGTGAGTAACTAGTCCATGATTATATTTCAACAAATATAAATTATAGTAATCGCTTCTTTGGGATTACTGTGTTCTACTAAGATAAGAGAATTAGGACAAAATTAATTAAATAAATTTATAAAATAATTAGCAAAAGTTCCCTGCTTTATGTAGTGCTTTAATTATCAAATTGCTTTATATTTGTGTTGCTCTGAGTAGTCTCAGATAAATTATTTTGATATTTTAATTATAAATCATTTACTAATCACCTCATTAATTATTAAAATTAATTATTTATAAAAAACTCAAAATATTATTGATGTAACATTGGTTTAAAAAGGTTAGAAGTATTTGTATAGGAGTACAGTGTTGCCACATCATGCTTACCATTAAGTGTAAATATCCCCCTGCTGGGACTCATTGTACTCCTTCACTTCTTTAAGATGAATTTCTCCTCTATTTCATAACCTCAGTTCTGTGATCAGAGTAAGGATTTGTTTGATTGAACACTTGCTTTGTTTCTTTATATACCACTCAGGAGTGAGATCATCCAGCATTGTATTTCTTCTCACTTATTTTGCTTAAATTGATTCTTCCCAGTTCTATGAATGTTATAGGAAAAAGATTTCACCTTTTGTTTAATAGATATGTATTCCATTACATATCTATCTATATATCAATGCATCTATAGATGTGTGTATGCCATAATATTGTTATCCACAGGTCTATTTCCAGATTTCAGCTATTGTAAACAGCACTGCAATGAACATAATTGTATCTGGCTTCCAGCTGTGCTCAGGAGTTCACACTAGTGCTGCTCGTACTAGTGGTGGTAATGTGGGCCTGATGATTAGAGGTCCAGTGGTTCTGGGGACCATCAGGGTCATAATTAGTAGTGACGGTGGCTGGATGTAGTCCCAAGGAGTGAACTTGGGGTCTCGCACACTCTAAGACTGTTCTCTATTCTTTAGAGCTATCTCCCATGCCTTGTACATACTTTCTTGAAATTAGTGTTTCATGCTCTCCAGGTAAATACCTGGGAAGATTAATGCATCCAATGGTAATTCTGTTTTAATTCTTAAATCTCCATGCTATTTTCCATAGCAGCCAGACCAATATGTACTCCCACCAACATTGAGTGAAGGTTTCCTTGTTTCCACATCTCTCTCCAGCACTGATGTAGGCCATTTTTGATGTAGGCCATTCTCACAGATCTGAATTTCTTTGTCATTGTGATTTGTATTTTCCTGATGATAAGTAATAGAAGAAAAATTTTCCTGTGCTTGTCAGTGATCTGTTTGCTTTTCTTGGTGAAGTGCCTCTTCAACTCTTCACTTCATTTTTAGATGGAATTGCTTGTTTCTTGGTTGTTGAATTTTGTAAGGTTTTATTTTTTACATAGCCAAGATATTAGCCTTTGACTGGTTTTATATATATATTTATATTATATATGTACGTATACATATGCATTTAAAGTTCAGTAGTTTTTGCTTTTTTCAAATTGTAGTTTCTTTAATTTTACAGAATATTTTAGTTATAAACAGCTTTTCCCCTTTGTTTTTGGGTTCCTCTTTGAGGAATTTGAAGGACTATGTGAAGCCAGGGCCTCTGCACTCAAAGCACCCAGTCTCACTATCCCCGTGGTTCCTTTTTTGCTTTTATCTTCTTTGCCAAAAGGGCGAAACCACCAAGTACACCAATATGAAGCCAATAACATGGAGTGTTTTACTTCCTTAGTGTATTTTATAGTTTGGGGTTTAACATCATATCTTCAATCTATTTTGAGTTTAATTAATTTTGTTGTGATATAGTGATTCAATTTCTTTCTTTTGCCATGGCTGTTTCTCAGCACCATTTGCTGACAAGATTATCCCTTTATCCATTTTATTTTCTCAATTCTTTTGTCATAGGTGAATTATCCTTATATGTGATGATTTATTTCTGGCTTTCCAATTCTATTCCATTGGTCTGTATCTACATTTATTCCAATGCCATGCTGCTGTGACTGTTACAACTGTGCTGTATAGTTGAAATCAATTCTTTCTAAATTACATAAGAAAATAAAGGAAGAATTATAAAGTTAATTTTTAGTTTGCACCTGCGTGTCTGTTACTATCACAAAATGCTGCAAGACTAATATCCCTATTTTATAAACCACAGTGAAGAGACCCAGGTCTTGACTGAGACTAACGGGGATATATCTGAGATTTAAACTAAAATTTGCTGATGCTATAGTCTTGCACTTTATATTGAGGGATATCTTCAAGGGAAGGCCAAAACTAAACTCTACCTTAGCAGGCCACCCTCTGGATGTTGTTAAGAACAATAATTTAAGTGCTTTATTCTGGTCACTGAGGTTTCTGACTTCTAACCCAACCCTTTGTTCCCAACAACATGATTCCATGTTGAACTGCCTAGTCTCAATAACCCACCAGGGAGTTTAGAATATTCTCAGAGTAGGACTGTGGGTCTCATTTCAGTGAGCTGCTTAAACCCTGGGAGAATCTAGCTCCTTTCTGGATAAGTTTAAGTTTCTGGATTCTTCCTGAGATTCTGTGCTTGACACTAATATTCAAGCTTCATTTCTTACACAGCAGACAGGTAAGTCAAGATAAAAAACTAAATGACAAAGAGTTGTTTAGGGTGAGGAAATATTGACAGATTGTGGCAAGTTTCAGGAAGAGTTGTAAGAGTGATAAATGTTCCTGGGCCAGATTCCTAAGGGGGAAATTATGAAAAACAACATAATCATAATAAAACAAAACTCAAATTGCAACTGTGTTATTTATGGGTTAGTTTAGGAAGTAAGTATTGGACTCTTCTGAGACCAAGTGTTCACATATCTAATGAAAGAATAGAGGTCTAAACTGGAAATCAAATATTAATGAAATATTAGGCTTAACATGAAAAGAAACTGACCTAAAAACCCTGATGGCTTGATTCACAAATGAAATGGTCTTTTTAAAAATTGTAAAATGGATTATGCCATCTTATATGCAGTTTTTCACTACATAGCAATTTTCCATCACCCAGAGTTCCATTACTCAAAAATGGGAAACAATTCTGACACCAACTCAACTGATGTCTGGCCTGCTCTGTACTTATCCTGGACTTAAATTACCTCACCTTTTTGATATCCTCTTATCTCACTTCAATGATCTCTCCTCTCTAACCGTATCTAGGGTCTTATACAATACCCAAATTCCCCAGGTTGGGACTATCTCTTGAATATTCTCCAGCATTTTTCATTCAAAACGTGGCTCTCCTGTCCTACTTCCCTAGCTTCCTCACTGACCAACAAATTCCTCAACATGCCCAGCATTGCTCAGGACTTACTCTTGCTTCTACTCTATGATCTCTCTCTCTCTCTCTCTCTCTCTCTCTCTCTCTCTCTTTAATAATGTACATTATTCAGCCATTGATTAAGATGATTGAATTGGGTATGAACTCCACATTACTTTTTTTTTTAAATTGTAGTTACAAAGCTTTCATGTTTGAGATTCAGCATACAATGATGGGACACCCATCCCTCCACCAGTGTACATTTTCCACCACCCACATCCAAGTCGCAATTCACTATTACTATCACCCCATTGTTCATCGATTTGCTCGAGCGGGCACCAGTAACGTCTTCATTCATCCCTGTCACATGCTAGTGTAGCCCAGTGGCATACTGGAGGCTCTTTCAGGGTCAGGGGAATGAGGAACATCATTGTTACTGTTTTTGGCATATTGAGTATGCCATGGGTAGCTTGCCAGGCTCTGCAGTGCAGGCAGGATAGTCTCAGTAGCTTGCCGGGCTCTGAGAGGGATTGAGGCTTTTGGGGCAGCCTCTAATCACCTTTACAGGTGTTCACAGTCAGGCATATGTGTGGGCAGGGTACTCTCAGTAGCCTGCCAGGTTCTCTGAGAGTGAGAACTAGACAATAAGCGCATTTGGGCCGCGGGCTTCTGGTAGCATGGCTTCACAGTCTCTGGATCTTGGCTGCCAACGAGGACACATGGCAGTTGGTGGGCACAAGTCCAGCCACTGGAAGATGGGAGATCTGGGCAGAGGAGGCCCAGTCCCGAATTGAGCAGGCCTGGAGACCCCAGCCCCAGGTCCTGCACATCTGGGCTCCTCTGCCGGTTCCCCCACTTGTGAGGCTCATCCCAGCATGTGGAGAGTGGTTTCAGAATGGCTGTGACCGGGTCCCAGAGGTCTCCAGCCACGTAAGTTTCTAGATTATAAATGATTGAGCTCCAGAGACATCTCTGTATGGCACTAATCCATTTTGGGATTCAATTGGAGTCTCTGTGGCAGGGCTGCTGTTGTGCTAAGATGGCATCCAGTGGCAATTTGTGGGTGTGACAGCCAGTCTTCTGGATAGGCGGGGACCAGGGGAGGGGCAGACCAGGTCCTCTGCTGCCATGCAGCCTGCAGATTCAGTCCTGGAACCCATATATGTGTGTGTGTGGGGGGGGTGGCTTGCTTGTGGAAGCTCTTGGTCACCAGGGTTCAATCTGAAGCTGGCGGGAAGAGCGCACCTGCTCCAATTGAGGTGCCTCGGTGAAATTACCTTGGTATGGAGCCTGGAGAGATCTCTGGCGCTGTAGTGTCTTCCAGGACTTGCTGCTGTGTCTCTGGGCCAGGGTGTTGGTGCACTAAGATGGTGCCCAGAGGCATATTGTGGGCATGACAGCTAGTCTGCTGGACTGGGGGGACCCAGAAAGGAACAGTCCTATGCCCCCATGTGTCCTGGACATTGAGTCCTGGAACCCACATACCTGGATCTTGCTTGTGGAAGCTCCTGGTCACTGGGGTTCCATCCAGAGTAGGTGGGGTTTTCTCTTGTTTTGATTTTCTTAAAGATTTCCCAGTCTCTGATATTCTATTTCCTAAATGTGTGTGGCAAACAAAGTAGATTGAGAGATAGTTATAATTCTCTGAGATGCTAAACTTCCAATATATTCTTGAAACTCTAATAGTGACACTCTCTTAAGAGATTATTACTAAATAGAACTTATTTAACTGTATTTATTTTTATATTACTTTCCTCTAGGAACCAATACAAGTTGACTATAATCACTTCATGCATTTAAAAGGAATAATACTGCATCTGGGAAGGGGGAGCTTAATTTACTCTTATTGGTTAAAAATTTTAAATAATTAAACAATATTTAAAATATTGCCTTACAAGCAGCCAACATGGCCGACCGGAGTTCGATTCCTTCGCCCCTCTCAGAGAGCCCGGCAAGCTACAAAGAGTATCTCGCACGCACGGAAGAGCCTGGCAAGCTACCCGTGACGTATTCAATATGCCAAACACAGTAAAACAAGTCTCATGATGGAGACGTTACCACTTGAGCAAATTGATGAACAACGAGAAGACCGTGACCGGTTAAATATTGCCCTGTCTGAGAGATCATTTATTTCACAAAGAATGAATATTATTATGGAAATAAATGTTTTATTGAAACAAATGACACATTGGAGAGAAAGATGTATATATATATATAGTATACTTTTATTTATTTTTAATTTTTTTTATTAGTGAAACACCATGAGGTACAAACTTTTGTGCTTGTGTTTCAGTTACACAATGATCAAGTACCCATCCCTCCACCAGTGCCCATTCCCCACCACCAATAATCCCAATATTACTCCCACCCCACCCCACCTCTGTGGCAGGGCATTCCCTTTTGCTCTTTCTCTCTCCTTTTGGGTGTTGTAGTTTGGAATAGAGATATTAAGTGGCTATTATTTTTGATTCATAGTCCACTTTTAGCCCGCATCTCCCATCCCCAGAAAGCCCTTCTAGCACCCTTTACTTGGTGATCCCTTCTCTATCTGAGCTGCCTTCAACCCCCCCCCCCCCAGCATGTGAGGCCACATTCTAGGCTGTGGAGTAATCCTCCTGGTACTTATCTCTACTGTTCTTGGGTGTTAGCCTCCCATTGTGTTACCTTATATTCCACAAATGAGTGCAATCTTTCTATGTCTGTCCCTTTCCTTCTCACTCACTTCACTCAACATGATACCTTCCATGTTGAACTACCTATATGCAAATTTCATGATTTCATCTTTTCTAACCGTTGCATAGTATTCCATGGTGTAGATGTATCAAAGTTTCCTTAACCAGTTATCTGTTCTCGGGCACTTGGGTTTTTCCCAGATTTTGGCTATTGTAAACAGTGCTGCAATGAATATATAAGTGAAGATGTCAATTCGACTATACCTTTTTTGCATCTCTGAAATATATTCCCAGAAGTGGTATTGCTGGGTCAAATGGGAGCTCAATTTCTAATTTTGTTTGATTTGATTCTCTGTGTCTGTGCTTAACTTATATCTTCAGTGTATTGTGGTCTGAAAAGATAGTTGATTCAATTTGTATCATCCTGATTCTATTGAGGTATATTCTGTGACCCAGCTTGTGGTCTGTTTTAGAAAATGTTCCATGTGCACTGGAAAAAAAGTGTATTCTTTCTTTTTGAGATGCAGAGCTGGATGTCTGTTTCATCATTTCTTTGAGTTCATTGAACATCTTCAACATTTCATCTCTGAATTCTTTTTCAGGGAGATTGTTTTCGTGGGTAATGCTTGTTGAGGCATCTGGACACTTTTTATCATCCTCTCCTCGTGGTGGGGATTTTGCTGTTTCTTCATGTTTTTGTAGTAGTGTGAAGGTGGGACCTTCCAGTTCACTATCAGTAATCCCCTCTAGTTGTGAGAAAGGGTTCTAGATGAGTTTAGTCGATGGTGGTTGCCTTTTCCCCCTTCTAGAATTTCACCTTCCTCTCAGGCTCTCCTCAGCGGCTTATGTGAGGTCTCTAGTGAAGCTTTTGGGAGATATGTTTTATAGTGGGTTTATAGAGCTTCTTGTAACCTCCAGTATTTTGGTACAATTGGAAGAAGCTACTGAATTATTGGCCTACATTGTTTCAGATGGTCAGGATATTTTCCACATAATTAGGTGATGAAGATAAAGATGTGAGTCCAGAGTGCTGAGAAAGGGGAAAATAACAGCAGCTGCCTCCAAAATAGGTCACGCCCACTTCTGTGGAGTCCTCGCCCCCTATGGGTGCCTGGTGGGGGGAATATGGGCTGGGGGAAGTGGTGTCCGGGGTCCTATTATTCACTGACCTGGGAGAGGGAGAAAACCAGGTGCAGTATTTATATAGTATATTTTTAGGGGATTTGATTTTACAGGAGAGAAGCAAATTCTGTTTGACTTAGTGTGGAACTGATTATACAATGGTGGAGAGCTCTTATAATTGACCAGGTCAAGAACTAGGAGAAACTGAGTAGCTGGAACCATGGCCAACACAAGCAATGGAAGCTGCTGAATAGAATTGTTGATCCAGCACTTCCATCCCAAACTCTGGACTGGCCCTCAAATCCCACCAGAACCAGAGCCACCCCACAAGAACTATGATGGGATCTTGTATCTGCATGAGTTAGTGCATCCCTGTTTCACATTGATCATTTGTCTCCCTTTAGAGTCAGAGAGATCAGACATACATTGCCTTGCATGTGACTGATCTCATTTGATGCCTGGAATTGCATAGTCCTCTGAACACCACTGGGAACAACCAATTAACACAGATTTAAAGATAACATCACCCAATGAGGAGGCCCATATCCCACTTCCTCCAACATTATTGGCTGAGCACTGGACAAAAACTCTTTCTTACATGGAGGAGGTTTTAAAAAAAGAAAAGTTACTTTTTCTAGTCTCAACAATGGGAACAGAGCTCTGTTCTAACAATACTTAACTGGGTAATTCACCAAGTATATAAAGGAGTCTTCCTAAGCCTGACTATATATATAATAAGTACATATTATATATATATATTTCTAGTACAGAGAAACTTAAATCTAACTCAAGCCAAAAGTACAAATTTCTTGACTGTAAAATTCTCTATCAAATTTGGCCTTTTGTTTCCTCTTATTTTTTTGGTGGGAAGTGGTTTGAGCCACACTTTATAGTGTTCAGGGTTTAATTCTGGCTGTGTTCAGGAATCCCTCCTGGTGGTGCTCTGGGTACCATATTCAGTGCTGGGAATTGAACAGGGATTGACAACTTTTCCAAGTCTTGTGCCCTCTATTATATTTCTGGCTCTGAAGTTCTTTCCAATAATTAACTAGGATTCAGCTTCTTTTATGATGTGAAGGGAAACTGGAGTCTCTCTACCTATTTGTGCAACTGGAGAAACTCTGTAATATTCAGCACATGTGGGAAGTGAGAAATAGCAAGTCAAGCTAAAGGATGAGACCAAATTCTTGCACTTAAAAGTTTTCTTTTAAAATTGTGCCATATATCACATAATGTATTGCAGGATAAAATAAAGATTTGAATGGAAATATACACATAGTTTGTTTCCTTTAGAACAGTAGGGTTTTTCCCCTGCTAATAAAAAAGGGGTTTTTTGAAGCATCTATACCTTTTAGATAAGATAACATGGTTTAAATTATTTAGAAGTTTCCTTTTCCCTTTCTCTCTGTTGTTTCTGAAGTGAGTGCAGGTTGTGTGCTCCGGCTATGGTGCTAACACACACTTGATTAAAGTGTACCAGAGATCACATGCTTTTCTGTTGTTGTAGTACTGAAGATCACAAAGCACAGAGCTGCTGGGATTGTGTGGCAACTTACTTCAGTACAGGAAACTGGATTGACACCTGGACCCTTGGTCCAGCAGGGGCAGTAGTAAAGAATGAGGCAGACGGATACCGTGTCATGGTGTAAGCTAGCTGCAACAGTTCCAAACATGGGGATAAAATGGCCATTTATTGAAAACAATTTCTGCACCTTCATCATGATTCCCTGGCTCCAGACATACAATCTGTTGTTTCTGCTATCAGAACCATATATTCAGACCAAGAGCTGCAATATTTACATAGCTGTGGGCATAGGTTGATATAAAACTAGCAAAGTATTAAAGTCATTATCATTTTTTATCCTATTCTTTCCTGGTTACAGGCTTGCTGCTTTTGAGTTTAAACTAGCTAGCCTTGTTTTACTCAGGGGACTATCCAGACTGTGATTAGTAAGGGGATGATTTCCAACAGAATTGCACCATGGCATGTGGGGTTCCAGGGCTCATTCCTGAGACTGAACTGACTTCAGACTTGCAAGGCATGGGATCTATTGCTGAGCCATCCCTATGCCCTTAGATACAGAATTTTAACAAAGCTCTGGAATTCATTATGAATTTAATATGGATCATTATGATAGAGTTCTATTCTTCAGACTAAATTTTATAAAAAATTAAATTGCATATATAGTACAAAGCAAGAACATTAATATAAAATTCAATTTGTTCTATGCCAAAATATGTCACACTTGTTTAGTATATATATAATCCTTTGTAATATATACTATATAATTACATTTTAAACATAATGTGATTTTATATTATATATGAAACATAATATATCTGGCATTATTTAAGTATATTTTGTCATATTTCTTTATCTCTGGTTTTCCCATTTTGAAACTCATTGACAGTCTAATAAAATAGGTGATTAGAAATAGGGTTCAAGTATCATTTCTAATGATTTATTTGGAGTCTCTTTGTTATTATGGTCTCTGTTTCTGCCAACATAATGAGGAAATTGAAAGTTGGCTCTGTATCATTTTAAGCTACTATTCATTCTCATTTCCCCATTTTATTTTTATATACCTTATTTCATTGGCAAGTTGAAGACAGTAGGTACATTTAATTAGGTAATCAATGAGTGGTCAGAGTAAAAACAATAGGAAACAGAAGAGGAGTGTTGTAAAAGTTAGCAAAAAGCAAAACTTTGAGAAGAATGGCTAAGAAAATGAAAGGACTGGGTGGAGCAGAAAATTCTCTATGATGTGCAATTGTTTTCCAGACAATACCAGAAGGAAACTTATTTCCTCTGCGTTTCCCTGTCCATCCAATTGTGCACTATTAGGCACACTCCAATAAATAGTTAAATGTCTATTGTGGATTTTTTGTAATAAATAGGCACAAAGCACAAAGCTTGAAAAAAAATCAGAATGTAATTCTTTATTCTGGTAATGGAGATGATCTTTCCCAACACACACATACACAC
>JAOXYA010095016.1:0-10996 GCA_028565675.1 Sorex palustris
ATTTTTGACACCTTGGCAAACGAGACAGCATCCCTGATTCTTGATCGTCAATGGAGGTCGGAACTCCGGATTCTTTCTCTCATTTGAGTGAAAGGTGATATTCCAAGCATAGCTCTTTCAATTCCTCTTTGGGAGACCGGAATAGCGAATAGCATTCTCATCCTGTTGCGCAGGGCCCAGGTCTCTGAGGCATATGTTAATGCAGGAAGAAAAGTGGAATCAAAGAGATGTGCCAGGAGCTGGAGGTTCTTCGTCCTCTTAGCTATTTCTTCGACCAGTAATTACAATGGGTCTCATTCACCTGACCCTGAAGGCTTCACCAAAGATCCCTCAATAAAGCCATTTTAAGACATATTAAAACTTCATAATAAAAATAGAACCCAATTTTTTAAAGAGAGAGGATTTTCTTCGGCATTTTTGCCACAGTAATCAATGAGCTTAAATCTATAGAAGATATTCAGCATCACACACACCACAAGGAAACTGCAAGTCAAAGCGGCAGTGCAGCATGTCACATGCACTCGGATGGCTGTAATTAAGAAACTGATAATAACGAGTGTTGGAAAGGATGTGGAGAAATGAAAGCCCTCAGATGCTATTAGTGGGGAAGCACAAGGCTGCACACCTCTTAGGAAACATCTGACAGTTCCTCAGAGTGTTCAACTTCATGCTCCCACATGACTAAGCAACCATACTCCTAGATACATGCCCAAGATAACTGAAAATGAAATAAAAACTTGTGTTTACTAAAAAACCTGGCCCATAATAGCCAAAATACAGATCCTAGATACCTAGCAACTGATGAAGTGTGTGACATATCATACAATTGTTGCAGGTGAGAGTGGGGGCGGCAAAGGAAGAAGTGGGGTTCTGCGGGTGGCTGAGGCGCAGTGGGGAGGAGAGAGAAGGCAGCCTGGAGAAGGGCATCTGTTTTTTTGTTTGTTTGTTAGTTTGCTTTTTGCCACACTGGAGGGTTACTCCTGGCTCTGCACTCAGAAATCACTCTTGGCAGTGCTCAGGGGTGTGGGAGCACCACATGGGATGCTGGGAATCGAACCTGAGTCAGCCACGTGCAAGGCAAATGCCCTACCCTCTATACTATGGCTCCTGTCCCTTTTGTTTTTGTTTGTTTGTTTGTTTGAAGAGTGTCTGTCAAGTCCCTAGCCATCACCCTGGGAAGTGCCTTGGGAAATTTAGGACCAATGACAGTCAGATGAGCAGGTGTCCATACAACACCTCTTGGCATTCATCAAACCTCACCCTGTTCTACCTGGTGTGGGACATGATCCTGCCCCCAGCTTCTCTCCGAGTGGTGAGAGTCAGGTTGGAGTGAGCTAGTGCTCTTTGCAGGAAAGGAAATCGGTTCTAAAACTTACCCAGGCTTTCCCTCGCAGAAGGGAATTTCAGGAGGCGAGGAATAGTGAAAGAAGAAGTTTACTTACTTGGGAAATGAATGGAGGGATACATGTTCAAGAGAGAGCCCTGGCTTCTCCAGAGTGGAAAAAGTAAAATACACAAGCCTCAGGCAGATGCGGGCGAATGCACCAGAAGGTAAGAAAGTACACGTGCAAGGCGGGAATAGAGGCCATTTCCCCAGAAATGGGATAATGTAGCCTTTGCTTCTGTGAGATTAGTGTATTCCGTTTTCCCAAACTGCTCTTCCCAAAGTCTGTTGCCAGGGAGGTTGCTAAGGGGGCTTGGGGGAGGAACGGAACTTAGAGCTGTTGATGGTCTTCTTTGTCATTCTTAGCACGGCCTTTGTTTCAGAGGTGAACCTCTTCTCACAGGGGGGTCCAGCAATGCTGGGCCAAGGGGTGGGGGAGGGGAGCTGGAATTCTGCATCTCAGGGCTTCTAATTTCATGCCATTGGATTCCAGTGTTATTCTCCTAATAAACGTTATCCGCATCTCTCTGCTGTGGAATATTATCCATAACTAAACAGAGATACAAGGTCTAAGTCATGCAGCAACCAGCTTGAACTTTGAAAATGTTGTGCTAAGTGAATGAAGCTAGACCCAAAGAACCACGTTTGATTGGTTCCAGTTCCAAGAGGTAATGCTCTTCTGGGCATTTTATGAATTTTATCTCTTACCAGAAGAGGTAAGAGAGAACGATTTGCGGGCAAAATTGAGACCCAATTGTTGGCAAAAAGTTTCCTTCTGGCATAATGAAGATGTTCTTAAACATATAATTGACTTGACTTGACTTCCCGTTAATCGTCGATTTGCTCGAGCAGGCGCCAGTAACATCTCCATTTGTCCCTGTCACGTGCTAGTGTAGCCCAATGTCATCTGTTCGCTCTAGGAACATGAAGAGCCTCAAACTGATCCTTCATGATCTTGATGAAGAAGTTTGACCATCTGGTAGGTGGGTGGCCACGTGGTCTTTTGACATCCTGTGGAATCCAGTCGGTAACAGCTCTAGTCCAGTGGTCATCTTTAAATCTCATTACGTGACCAGCCCATCTGATTTTATTAAACATATAATTAATATACCCTAAAACCATTGATGAAGTTGGCAAACTCTATGGTACATGAATTATATGTCAATAAAGCTATTTTTTAATTATGGATGGATCAGTATGTTTTTTCATGGGGAAATATGGAGGGTATTACTGGGAAAATTAGTAAAATTGGAATAAAATCTGTAGTTAATAGTATGTAGATATTAGTTTTATTAGGTTCTAATATATCATGGAAATATAAGTTGGTAGCAACAAGAGAAACAGAAAGATAAACACATACAAAAATTCTCTGTATTATTTTTATTCGCAGGACACTGGTGAGCCTGGTAATATGAACCCAGGTAAGACTCTGTCTCCAAGCAAAACTATCCCAAGATATAAAGGACTTGGAAATGCAGGACCCATCTGAGAAGGCTGGAAAGTTTGATATGCAGAATTCCAGGTACAGAGCATCAGCTGCACCACCCCCACCACCCCCCACACACAAACACATACCCCACACCCCACACCCCACCATCACAGCCCAGGAGAAAAGACTCCTAAGCCAGAACAAAGGCCATGCTAAGAATACTTTTTTTTTTTAAATCAAAAGGTTCCAGCTCTCCCCCTTGGTAACAGACTTCGAGATGGAAGGTCAGTTTGGAAAAACTGAAAAACTATCTGGACAGTGGTAAATTCACATATTTTCCTGTTCTGTGGGGTTGCCTGCGTGGCTGCCGGAGTTAAGGCCTTCCTGGTGCTCTGCGGTGTACATTCTTCATGATGGGTAGTCACCCACATCTCTGCTTGGGGTGTGTCCTTGGTTCTCTCCACTCAAGAGAAACTCACACTTCCTCTTGAGCATGCTATTCTCTCTCTTCCTTAATATTTACCAAATAAACTTATCTTACATCACTGTTCAGCTTCTTTCTGAAAGTCTCCTGAGGGCAGGCAATATACCAACCTGGGCAGAGGAAGGGCTGGCTTTTCCTTTAAAAAGCAATTCTTGGGCTGGAGAGATAGCACAGCGGGTAGGGCGTTTGCCTTGCACGCGACAGACCCAGGTTCGATTCCCAGCATCCCATATGGTCCTCTGAGCACCGCCAGGAGTAACTCCTGAGTGCAGAGCCAGGAGCAACCCCTGTGTATCGCCTGGTGTGACCCAAAAAGCAAAAAAAAAAAAAAATAGGATTGGGAGGGAAACTGGGGATATTGGTGGAGGGAAGGTCACCCTGGCGGTGTTAGAACATAAATGCTTGAAACAACTATATAATGGACAACTTTGTAAATCATGGTGCTTTTAATAAAAATTAAGTTTAAAAAGTAGTGGTATCTATGTCTCTGGAGATTTCTCCAGTAGATGCTGGCAGAATTTACGCTGCGTGATAGCAGGTCAGAAAGAGCCTTTCAGCGGGCTGGGGCAATAGTACAGTGGGTAGGGCACTTGCACTGCATGCAGCCAACCTGGGTTCAATTCCCAGCACAGTTTGTTCCACTGTGCCCTGCCAGGAGTAAGCCCTAAGCACTGCTGGGTGTGGCCCCCCAAAACAAAACAAAACAAAACAAAAACCAGAAAAAGGTCTTCAGCTTCCTCCTGCATCCCCTAAGATTCTCTTTCTTCCTTTCTCTCTCCTTCTGTCTCTCCCTCACTCTCTTCTTCTCCCTCTCTCCCTCTCTCCTTCTCCCTCTCTCATCATCATCATCATCATCATCATCATCATCATCATCATCACCCAGGGCTAAAGGCCAACAACAAGACAGAAGAGTGAATGGTCTTTCATCCTAATTTTAAATCCAGTCTCTCCTTTAGGTGATCCCAGGCAAAGCAGAGTGGAAACAAGTCTCCATCCTGCTTTCCAGACACCTGGCACTGAGTCCCTAACCTGGTGACAGCTCACAGCATGGACATTTTTTACTGAGATTCCAGGACAAGGAATCTTGCCCTGATTTCTGAGGCATCTCATCATTTGATGTGTCAGGATTGGAGAGAGTAGAGCCCTTAGGTCCTGTTCCCTTTCTGTCTTTCTACCTATCCCTCATCATCCCAGCACATAAGCTGGAGACCTGTTTTCTGTTCCTCCCCTCTCCAGCTCCAATTGGCCTTGATACATGCCATTCCCCATGGAGGAAACTTCAATGGTGCAAACCCAATGATGCTACTGTGCTTATGAGCAGGAAGTAAGTAAGGAAAAGGAGATTGGATCTTAGGAGTGGCCACTAGGCAAAGCTGGGCCAAACCTGAGACTTCTATATGTTGGCCTGATTGTTCTTAGTCCTAACACCTCTGTGGAAACTGGTGCAGCATCTCCCATCCCCTGCTAATGCAGGCCAAGGGGAGACGAACTGTGGAAGTTGAGTCTTCCAGCAAATCTCCAACCTTACTGGGTAGGACTCTGAGGCAGATACCACTATCTCAGCTCCCTCTCTTGACCAACCAGGGGCCCCTCTGAGGAAGGTTGTGTAGCCACAGCCAAGCTGTCTCGGCTGTCAACGTCCTGGTCATAACTGGAGAAATGGCTCAACAAGCCGAGTGCATGCTTTGCATCCAAGAGAACTGGATTCAATCCCTGGCACTGCATGATCCCCTGAGTACCACCTGATGTAGCCCAAAACAACAACAAAATGTCCTGGTCAGTGTCAAGGATATGGTTCAATGGTAGAGCGTTTCCCTTGCATGTGTGAGGCCCTGGGTTTCCTCCCTTGTCAGCACCACCCTCTTCCTACTCACTCATCTGTCTCCTTGGGGTCTGAGTTCTCCAGGCTTCAGGAGGGAAGGTGCCATCCTTCCCTCTCCCACCCATTGGCATCTGGCATGCAGCCAGAGTCTCTTTTCCCTACTCACACTTCCAGCCAATGCCTCCAGTCATCTTCTTACTTATAAGCATGTGATACACAGGCACTGATTGACAGACATGACATCAATGACAGCCAGAAGACCTGGGGAGGGGAGGGCTTCCGGGTGCCACAAAATAGCCCTGCAGGTCAAAAGAATGTAACAGCACCCCCTGTTTGTGAGGAGCCACACCCAGCAATGTTCAGGGTCACTCCTGCACTGTGTTCAGAGTTGACTCATGCCAGAGCTTAAGGGATCATATGCAATGCCAGGGATTGAAGTTATATGCGAAGGCAAGAGCCTTAGCCCCCCTTAGTCTCTCTCCAACTCCCCAGTTGAGACCGTCTATCCTTTGCTATAGTTAGCACATCCTCAAACTGGAAATGCAGACAACAAAAGCTATATAGGGTTTAGCTGCAGAGCTGAGACATCTGGGATTCATCTCCACTGAGCAATGTGAGTTGTTCTGCTCTGAATCAGACGCTTTGAAGCTTGGAGGCGGAAGTGTCTCAAAGGTGACCCTTTGAGAGCAGGAATCCCAATAGAACTTCCTGTCCCTGTTGCCTCCTCCACCCTCCATGGTCCACTGTATTTTCTTCTCTTTTTTTTTAAGTGAAATAAATAGTTTTATTATGAGACATGTGAGAGAGACGCACAAAGTAAAGGAAGAGAAATGGCACGCCTTGAGCTGGGGTGCAGGCGATACCAGGATGGAATGCCACATTGTACTTCCTTCTAAGCAGCTGACTCCCCTGGGTCTATCCTTCTGTCTCCATCAACCCTAG
Source organism: Sorex palustris (assembly GCA_028565675.1). NCBI lineage: Eukaryota > Metazoa > Chordata > Mammalia > Eulipotyphla > Soricidae > Sorex > Sorex palustris. The sequence goes on from JAOXYA010095016.1 coordinate 6,062, forward strand.
TCTCAGTCACAGGACTGTTCCTGTTCCCTTGCCTTGCTATTCCTTAAGGCTAGTGTCAACCAAGGAAGTTCACGTCAGGGTACAGGAAACTTTCATGCTCTTTTTCCTGAGGATGGTAGCATGGAGACATCCCCCCCCACACACACACACACACTCCATCCCACTCCCGTCTGGCACATCTCCAACTCCTGGGCTAAGTAGTCACTGTCCAGAAGGAGAAGGTTGCCAACATGTTAGTTAGGCAATTGGGGAAGATGGAACCCTACCAACGGCAATGACAGTGAGAATGAGAGTTGCAGTACTTACAAAAGCGTTTCCATTTTCTAACTTCTCCTGAACATCTGCCATTGCCTACATCAACCCAAGCACACTTCCTTCACAGCAGACTTCCGGGAGGCCAGCCTATTCTCCATTCCTCAGCAGGAATTTCATCCCAGTGCCAGGGAGAAAATACAAAGGACTGGAGCATATGCCCGGCATGTGGAGGTCAATCCCCTGCCCCAACACCATCGGGTCTGACCGGATGCAGCCCTGCATTACTGGGCCTAAGTACTGACCCACCCAGCCTGTATAGTCCAGTCAAATATCACTAGGGCCCTGAGTATCCCCTGGGAGACTCCACCAGATAAAAATAAATAAATAAAAGTAAAAGGAATCTCATCCCATAGAACTCTCCAAACTCTCCTATCTACCCAACACCCCCTTATCCATGCTACCCACCCAATATATTAATGTTTTGAGGTGTGGTTATAAGGAATGTCCAAGATAAAGCATCAGGAAGCTACAGAGGTTCGTAATACCTTACCTCACTCTGCTAACCTCTGTCCCTGCTCCGTTCCAATATTCCAGGAAGTCTTGCCTGCTCTCTTTTACGACCTATGACAGAGCACTAGACCATACCCACCATCTTGGACCCATCCCTTGTCCAGAGAAGTCACACCATCATGAAGCTCTCTCAGGTGCAGAGTCATTCATTTAAGCCAGAAAGAAAGCTTATGACCAATGAACAAGAGAGAACTGGGACATGAGGACCCTCTATTCATCTCAAGTGGTAAGTGTTCCTGAGGTAATGAAGGTTGTACTTAGAAAGGGTCTTCGAGAACCGTGGAGAGGCAGCATCCTGTTTACAAAAAAGACCTGGACTCCCTCTTAGGCTCTGCTGAGCTTTTTATCCAGTGCTGTGGGTGAGCCCTACCCATGTGCCCAATTATAGAATTAAGAAAATTATTGCTAATAAACATGCACTGAAAAATTAAATAAAAACCTTGGAGTGCAAGCAATTATTTCCTCTCAGCGAGGTCAGCCTATTTCCAGGGGTAGTGACTAATTTCCGGAACACATTTGCCATTTACTTTGGATGCCAAGTTCTGTCTATAGCTAATACTCACTTTGCGTACTCTTAAAAAGGAAGTAAAACCTTCTCTTGGGCTCACTTCTTCCTTCCCCCACTTCATTGTTTGAATGAACCAATATTTCTCAAACAGTAGCCAATGCGATTGCCTGCATCAGAAATTCCAGGATGAGCTGAGGGTGTGGTTCAGAGGTAGGGGACTTGCTTTGCACATAGGAGGGCCTGGGTTTGATTCCCAGCACCTGTCACTACCCATATACATATACACTACACACACATACACACACACACACACACACAAACACACACACAGAGACAAGAAATATTTGGAAAGCTTGGTTAAAAATGCAAATTCTCGGTGGTGGAGAATGTGCACTGGTGGAAGAAAAAGTGTTTGATCATTGTGTGATTGTAACTCAAACATGAAAGCTTGTAACTATCTCACAGTGATTCAGTAAAATTAGAAAAAAAAATTACAACTTCAAATTTTTTTTAAAAAATGCAAATTCTTGACCTACCCCAAACCTACTGGTTTAGAATGAAGAATCACCCAGGGACTTTTGATTTCTAAGAAGTGCCTTGGATTACTCTTAATGCTCAATAATATTCGAGAATAAAAGTATGGTTTACAGTTCCTGTACAAGTGAATGGTGGGGAGGGGGGTGCGGAGGACCGTGTAGTACTGGGGATCATGTCGGCTCCCACATGCAAAGCACACAAGCATCCCTGTGAGCCATCCCCTCAGGCTGCCTGAGAGGGTTTCATAGGCTTTTTTGTGTTTGTCTATCTAGAAGATATTCAGGAACTTCACAGAATACTTTCCCCCTGGGGCTGCAGTTGCTCTTCAGGAAGGGTGATGGTATAAAGTCCTGCCTTATTCTGGGCCAGATTACACACTGGCCAAAAAGTCCACTTATTTTTCCCTAATATTTTCTGCTTTGATTGTGTCTGAACCCCCTTTCCTTTCTTAGCAGGCCATCACCTCCAGTCTTTTTTCACCCTTTTTTCACTCTTTCATGTCTGGGTTCAAGATTCATGCTACGATTGGCTTGTTACCCAACTGACACCTCTGAGCAGTGACTTTCCGAGCCATACTCAGATTCTCAGCCCACACCCCCAGTGCCTCCAGCCTCCCTCTTCTTCAGTTCAGTGGCACCCCTGCCAGGGGGTTTTGAGGAAGGCAGCTCATCATGCCTCCTAAGGGCACGAACCATTTTGTTCAACCCCTTTTTCACCATGACCTGGATTGAGTTGATCCCTACAAACAAATCATCCTCTATCTTCATTCATGTGTCCAATTCTATTAACATGACACTCTGTCCCTCCCATACTTCCAATCCCAGCCTCCTCCCACCTTCAAGGGTAGAGACCCTTGTGTTTTGTTTTTGGTTGTTTTGTGTTGGTTGGATTTTTGTTTTGGTTTGCTTTGTTTGGGGGGGATCTGTACACAGCTATGCTCAGACTTACTCCTGGGAGGATTCAGGAAACTAAATGCAGTGCTAGAAGTCAAACCTCAAGTCAGCTGCGAACAAGGCAAGTGTCTCACCCACTGCACTGTCTCTCTAGCCCTAGGTAGGGATTATTATTATTATTATTATTATTGTTGTTTTTGTTGTTGTTATTATAGGCTCTGCACTCAGGAATTACTCTTGGTGGGTCTCGGGGAACCCTATGGGATGTCAGGGATCAAACCTGGCTCAGTCACATCCAAGGCAAGCACCCTACCCACTGTACTATTTTTCCAGGCCCTAGGTAAAGAATATTTACGGAGTCTTCCTTTGTACTGATTTAAACACATTTCAGGGACTATGGATGTGTCTTGGCAACAGAGCACACACCTCGCATGAATAAGACCTAAGTTTGAGCCTCAGTACTGCAAAAATTTAAAAACAAACAAACAAAAACCAAATAAAAGGCATGACACTGCAGTTATGGACTTTTCCAAGGCAGAAATCCTCTCACCATGCTTAGCATGATCCAGTCACATAGCGGGTCTCCACTGGTACTACGTCATCCTCGAGGGGCTGAGGAGTGGGGCCTGGCAGCTTCATCACACGCTCCCCTAACTCCACTCAAACTGGGACAAGTAGCCCCAGTCAGGAGCCAGAGACCTGACCCAGGTCTCACATGCCTGCTTACTTCTGCATTTAGCTGAGATACATGATACATGGATTTTAGGATGAGCACCAAGATAATCTCTAGGGACCTTCAAGCCCTCTTAGTGTTCGGGGATCCCATATCACCACCTCTTCTGCTTCTCTCACTTTGGCATCCTTGGTACCTATGGCTTAATCCTCTTTGCATAAGAGGTTGTACCTCACAACTGTCTTCAAGTGTTTGGGTTAGACAAAAAGCTAGACAATGCTAGCAGTGGCCCAGTGCCCTGCCTGGAACTGCCTTGGGTGCCAGGTAGCTGCAGAATGTCCTAGAAGGTATCAAAGCAGTAGGTGCATCCTCTGGGCACTTGCAAAAATTGCTAAATATTGGGACTGGAGAAAGAAGACAATTTCACCATTTGTGAGCACATGGATTTGAAAGCTGAGGGCATTTTTCTGAGTAAACTAAATCAGCCAAAGGCAAAAAAAAAATTACTGGGGGATGAAAACTTCAGTAATATGGGTCTTGTCATCTACATAGCTCAAGTGACTGTGAATTGGCCTTGAGAATAAAGCAAATGGTTTTTATAGATACAATGGAAGTGAACACATTAAAGATAGCGTATCAAATAGAACCACAATAAAATCATTAATACACATAGTGTACCTGTGGATGCTACCTACTAGCTACAGAGTAGAGGGCCAGAGACATAGTATAGGGGTTAAGGCTCTTGTCTTGCTTGCAATGAATCTTAATTCAAATCCTCATTACCATATAGACCCCTAAATGCTGCTGGGCTTATTCCTGAACACAGCCAGGTATAGGCTTCATGCACACCATCAGGTGTAATCCAAAAGTCTTGGGGTAAAGAAACAAAGTAGAGAATAGAGCATTTGAGGATGGGAGGGAGTGTCGCACATAGTACCTACCAGTGAGCATGTGTTTCAGTGTGCAGAGAAGAATAGAGAATGCAATGTACAAGCAGCAGTGATTACGTCAGATATAAAATCACAGGTAACTTTTCTCCCCAAGTCCATGATAAATTTAAGCAAATGAGAAATTTTCCACTGAAAGCAAACAGCAAATAATTGTGATTGCACTATGACCGCACATTCAAACCCTTTCCATATTGAATGGCAGGCACATCACGCAGGGTGTCCTGATGTGACAGTCACAAAGTCACAGATTTAGCTTTTCGTTTGTTTGACTGGATTTCATTTTATTGCATAATTCACTCTAACATGCTCTGTGTTCAGAAGGAAAAATGATTGTCTGAGGTCAGGAAAAAGATTCACGCTCATCAGTCTCCTCTACAGCTTTCGGTCACTAGAATGCTTGTGTGGGGTCGGAGAGATAGTTCAGTAGGAAGGTGCTCAACTTGTACACAGCAGAGCCAGTTCAATCCCTGGCACCACATATAGTCTATGAGCCCTAAGGGTGATCCCTGACCACAGAGCCAGGAGTAAGCATCACAGACACACACACAC
>JAOXYA010095063.1:0-10995 GCA_028565675.1 Sorex palustris
ATCTCAGGGCTAGGATGAAGGAGACATTACTGGGGCCTGCTCGAAACAATCGACGACTAACAGGATGATTTGTGATTTTTGTGATTTTTTAAAACAAAACACATCATTTTCCAGAGGATAAGATAAATAGATAAAAGGAAATAAGAAGTAGAAAATTCAAAGTTCCAATGTCTGAATAATAATAATTCCAGAACACAATATTTGGGAAAATAAGAGATAAATCTTAAAGAAAATTATACATTTTTTCATAAATTAGAATGTAAAGCACATTTGGGAAGATCTACCATGTTTAGGGATAGCAAATAAAAAGACACAGCAATGTCAAATGATTTTAATGTTCAGCAGACTAACAACAAAGAGAATTTGTCAAAATAATCACCCAAAGAAGGTTAAATAGGTGATCTCTGGGAAAAAGGAAATTGTGAAGGATCTGAGCAGCATGGGCCCTTTTAAAATTAGACAACTTATAAAATTATGGGAATGTAATATTTGAATATAAACTTTAACAAAGAAATATTTAAGCAAATACTAACGAAAATGGTTATGTCTTATAAATCAATTCAGAGCTGAAAAAAGGCACACACATACACATATTCACACAGACACAAAAACACTAGTGATGAAGACAGCTATCCGATACTTATTCATATTTTAATGAATAAGAATTCCTAAACTATGTGCACTTAGGAAGATTCTTATTTTAATAAATAAGAGTTCCTTAACTATATGCATTTAGGAAGATAGTCTTCAATAAACATGATGCAAAACTTAGACAAAAATACCTGAAACATTGAGGAGTAATATGAAGAAATATCATTATGATCTCAAAAAAGACTAAATGTCTTCTCATATTGTGATTCTCAGTGCATCTTCTCTCCAAAATTCACCAGCCTTTCTTTGACTAGAGGTGTGTGTGTGGGGGGTGGAGAAAAACCCTCAGTCTGATAGAATTTATATGGGAGTAAAGTGACCAAAGAAAGCAGCTACAGTCAGGCAAAAAATGTCAGATGACTGGAAACAAAAATGTTCTAGAGCAGGGCTTTTTACCTTATTCCAATTGTGACCTCTTTTAGCCTGAGAAATGCAACACAGGCAAGTGCTGCCAATAAAATCCTGGATTCATGACCTGGTTAATTTTTAATTAGTTTTCAGCCATTGCACAGTCAGAAACCTTTCATAGTTGCCAGATGTTGTATGACCACATAAATTACACAAGCTCCACTTGGGGTTGGGACCCACAAAATCAGGAGCTGGAAGTTCTAGAGCAGTGTGAAGACCAGTAGACACTGCCACAAAGATTAAGTTTGTTCTGCCCAAGAATAGACGGGACTTCTTAGAGGTGGTGTTATCAGGGAGTCTTCTCTGATATAGAAGAGATTCTATAATATCATGACACTAAGCTCTTTTGTTCTTTTTTTTTTGGCTGTTATTTAAATAATGATATTTTACAACATCACTTTCCAATTTTGATTTAATAAGTGTAATAGGTATTCTGCTTTACAATTTTACCTAGCTGAATTTTTTAACTCGTCAGTTCTGTCAAAGTACTGACAGTGGAGTATTTATTTTCTTTGGGTTATAGTAGATATGTGAAGCCCGTCTTTTCTTTCCCTGGGTTCTGTTGTGAATGTGCTGATGGATTGAGTCCAAAGGAATGGAACAGAGGGCTCTGTATTGCCACAGAGAAGGACATGGCAGAGATTGCTTCTAGGGAGCATGATGATTGATGCTCAAAGATGCTTAGAGAAGGATGTGGAACAGGGAATTAGAGAAGGTTGTGGAGAAGTGAGTTGACATAAATGTTTAAGATCAGATGAATTTCTGGAAAACTGAGCATCTGGAACAAAGTTTGGGGACAAGAATAGTAACCAAATGTGAAATAATAGACAAAGTTTCATTCACACATACCTAAATTTTAATTCCTGGATTTACCACTTAGCAGGGGTATAACCTAATATGAAGCAAGAACTTGGTAGCTTTAAAATTGTTCTTCAAGATATAAGAATCAAAAATAATCATGAAGGAACACTCACTGCCTCCCTCTACCTGCCATGGGCTAGATTCCAACCTGTAGTGGGCTTGCAGAGCTAAGGTCCATATTATCACCATTTTTTTTAACCTTTCAAAAATGTTCTATTTTGTTTTATTCATTTTTTAATTTGCCTTTATTCTTCAATTATTTTAATCATATTTAATATCCCTATCAATGAGACTGTCATGGTATAGTTAATCTGTTTTATAATTTATTTTTAGTGAGTCACCATGAGATACACAGTTACAATGCTGTTCATGATAGGGTTTCAGTCTTACATTGTTTCAACAACACACATCCCTCCACCACCATACATTTTCTACCACCTACCCTCCCTCTTGCCTGCCTCTTTGGCAAAAACATATATCTTTTCTTCTTTTCTTTTCTTTTCTTCTTCTTCTTCTTCTTCTTCTTCTTCTTCTTCTTCTTCTTCTTCTTCTTCTTCTTCTTCTTCTTCTTCTTCCTCCTCCTCCTCCTCCTCCTCCTCCTCTCTGTCTCTCTCTCCCTTTCTCTCTCTCTGTCTCTCTCTCCCTTTCTATTCTGTCTCTGTCTCTCTATCTCCGTCTGTCTGTCTGTCTCTCTCCATCTCTCCTTCTCTCCTCCTCTCTCTTTTTGGGTATTATTATGGTTTGCAATATAGACACTGAGAGGTTATCACGTTTGTTCCCTTACCTACTTTCAGCATGCAGTTCTTATCCAGAGTGATCATTTCCGATTATCTATGTCATAGTGGTCCTTTCTCCTTTTCAACTTCCTTTCCCCCAAGTATTTTAAGCAGGCTTCCAACCATTCCCACCAGTTTTAGGATTCCATTCTTTATTCTCTCAGGCCCCACAGGCTCTTCTTTTCTCTCGGATACTCCTCTTAAGACCTTTCCCTTCTCATGTGGAACGTGCTTTATGTCCACCCACAGACTTAGGAATAAACCTGCTACATACTTGATAGGTAAGTATACTCCAGATTAACGCCAAACCCTTCTCTCTTGCTTCCCCAATTCGATGCTGAAAAGTATCACAGAAGGGAACTCATCCATATGCAATTTTACTTACACCTAAGAACAAAAATTTCAGTCTCAAGGTCCACCGAAACAATCCAATGCTTATTTGGGGAGGTAATCCAACCATTTACTTTGTCCCCACTCCACAAGCCACTGTCCCCCATTATTCTCCCACCAGCCCACCCCTATTGAATTTCTAACTCAAAGATGGGAGAGAGGTTACTTTTTGTGTGTGACCTAGATTCCACTTCCTAGTCTAGGATGATTCCACTTCCACTTCAAGAAGTGGAATTATCCTAAAAGTTAGATATATATATCTATACTTAGAGATGCAAATTTATTAATAAAACCCCATTAAATTCTCATTTTTCTATTCTTCTGGAGTCCTGAGCATTTTCTTTGTTGTTGTCAATTACAATCTGAGTCTAGTGCCCAGAGGAAAGGCCTCTAAAATTTGAAGCATCCGTATCCAGGCTCCTGCTCAATGGCTGATGCCCAATTGGTACATGTCTCTGAATCTGCTCAGTGAAACTGACCACACTCCACTGTTCAAGTTTTGAGGAGAGGAACCATCAGGCTCTCGATGCAAAAGATAAAAAGAAAGCAGACAATGCCTGGAGCAGGTGGCAGGAAGAATAGGTGTTCAGTGGTGACATCATTACCAGCTGAGTGTACAGGGACAAACGGCTCTTTACCTTACAGCTGGGACTGCTGAGAGTTCTAATTCTCATCACTTTGGTTTGGAAGTTCCCTGTTCATAAAAAAAAATTGCTTCTCAGTCAAAAAAGGATGCACATCAATTTTTTTTTATTTTTATGCGTGAAACACCATGAGGTACAGTTGAAGACTTACAAATTTTTGTGCTTGGGTTTCAGTTATACAAAGATAGAATACCCATCCCTCCACCAGTGCCCATTCTCCTCCACCAATGAACCCAGTAGCCCACCCCCCGCATCCCTCCATCCCATCCCACCTCTGTGGCAGGGCATTCCCTTTTGTGCTCTCTCTCCTTTTGGGTGCTGTGGTTTGCAAAAGAGGGATTGAGTGGCAATCATGTTTGGTCTATAGTCTACTTTCAGCATGCATCTCTCATCCTGGGCAGATCTTCCCAACACCCGTTATTTGGTGCTCCCTTCTCTATCTGAGCTGCCTTTTCCCCTAGGGAGTGCATTTTATTTGAGAATAACATTGATCAAGTCTGACTCACTTAATCCAATTGTCTCTCATCCCCCAACAGTGAGTAAGTACATTTAGGACACCCTTCTAGAACTTTCTTGGGGGACAGAATGCTCTACTTTTGGAGTACCTGTGACCAGGCTTACTTTACTAGGCCTTTCTCAGTATGTTACTGTAGTTGTCAAATTGTCATTCATCAAGTACAAAGACAGCATTACTAAATTCTAGATGACAATTGAGGGGTCCTGTGGGGTGTTTATCTAGGGCAAAATTGACTTTTGGGTGAATGGGTGTTGTGAAGGTCAAAATTGTTCAAAATTGTTCAAATTGTTCTCTATAGATATTGTACTCTTCCCTTTATTTTTAGAAAATATTTGTTAAGTACCTATAGACAAGCACTGCACCTCATGTTGAGTTTGGGACCAGCTACACAAAGGGCAGAGCCTCTTACAAAATGAACATGCAGAGGTTTGTGGTAATAAAATAAAGTGAAAGCCAATGGCAATAACATATATAACTTCATTTTTTGAGGCCTCTCAATTTTTATAGTGTCTTTAATTTTGGTACTGTTCTAAGTAAGGGATATTTTTAAAAACTTTAGCATGATTCTTGCATTTATTTATAGAACTTGAGATTTCAATTTTAAATGCAAGCACAAAATACATAATTTACATGGAGGATCACAGAAATTACACTACTTGTATTCTGAACATCACAATAATAACAATATATGGAAGAAGAAATTTTCTCAACATGGTGGTAGCAAATCTTCTAAAAAACATTTTTTGTTTTATTCCATTTCTATTCCCTTTCAGATGTTATTCCATTGACTGGGGCTTACCCAATTGCTTGGGGTCCCATACTAAGCTGTAGTGTGCTAAAATTCGAACACTTTGTTATGAATCTGGGTAGTGGGGTAATACTGTGTATTATACAATAGATGCCATGCTTGCAAGGCATGAACTCTGACACCAAGCTAACCCATAGTAGTAGATTCTGAACCCAAGTTCAAGGTCCTTCTGGTTATGGTGCAGTGGGATACTGCTTTATGAACAAGAGTGCATAAAGTCATCTATAAAAAGTTCATGTTAAAGTTGGAGCTATAGTACATACAGTAGGTAGTACATATAGCCTTGTTCAAGTCTGACCCAACTCAGATACCCAGCACTCCCTATAGTCCCTCGAACCCTGCCAGGAGTGATCCCTGAACACAGAGCCAGGACTAAGTCCCTAAGCACAGCTGGTGTGGCTTCAAAAAACAAACAAAAATGTTGATGTTAGAAGAATAAGACCCATGGCAGAAATATCACCTAGTATGTTTTTAATCATACAACAAAAATAACCCAAAGTCAAAGTGAGACTCATGGAAAAGTTGAACTTAGACCTGCCACTAAAGCTTCTGAAAGTCCCAGCCTTTCCCTGAGACACTGACATAATAAGGACGTTAAAAAAAACAGATCTTCGAGTGCCAACATTTGCAGGACTCCACCCCTCTGAGAGTGGGAATTCCCACTTGGCTGATGCACACAGATAACAAAAAGCCACACTGATACAAAAACGGGTGAAAGGTAAAGATCCACAAGACACAAGATCTAGCTTTGGTGCCTTCTGATTCTACACTGTAGCAGAGCAGCTACTGGGAGGCCTCCCCTTCTGTCTAGCCTCGCAGGTGGGGTGAAGAGGATTTTCCATCTCAGCACCTGATGCAGAGGTGCCTGTGAGAATCCACTGGATTCTGCTGGAGTCAGATAAGACACAGATTTGCAAATATGTAAAACAACAGGATGTCTCTTCCTTTAGTTTTAGAAAAACATATTACTCATGAAAGGAATACTTAGATAATCAAGAACAAGTTTATGCCTGCTATTATTAGGTTTTAGATTTTTGGGATTTTTTTTTGGTTGTTTTTTCTGTTTGGTTTGGGGGCTACACCCAGCGGTGCTCAGGGCTTACTCCGCTCTGTGCTCAGGGATCACTTCTGGTGGGACCTGGGGACCTTATGTGGTACCAGAGACTAAACCCATGTTTGCTGCATGCAAGGCAAGCACCCTGCCCACTGTGCTACTGCTCCAGCCCTACTGTAAATTCTTTTTTTTTTTTTTGCTTTTTGGGTCACACCCGGCGATGCACAGGGGTTATTCCTGGCTCATGCACCCAGGAATTACTCCTGGCGGTGCTCAGGGTACCATATGGGATGCTGAGAACTGAACCCAGGTCAGCCGCGTGCAAGGCAAACACCCTACCTGCTGTGCTATTGCTCCAGCCCCCCTGCTGTAATTTTAAATGAGTTCATAAGTATTTAAAAACTTTTGTTTTAATATAGATCATAGCCAACAATAATAGCACTGGCAAAATAAAAGCTCTTTGAACTCCTCAATAACATTTTTTTTGGTTTTTTGTTTTTGGCACACCTGTCAGTGCTCAGGAGTTATTTCTGGTTCTGCATTCAGCAGTCACTCCTGGAGGTTCTTGAGGGACCAAATGGAATGCCAGGGATCAAACCCAGGTCAGCTACCTGCATGCAAGGCAAGCACTCTACCTGCTATACTACTGCTTTGGCCCTGAGTGTTGAATAATTTTTTTTTCTTTTTGGGCCACACCTGCACAGGTGTTACTCCTGGCTCATGCACTCAGGAATTGCTCCTGGTGGTGCTTGAGGGACCATATGGTATGCTGGGAATTCAACCCGAGTCGGCTGCATGCAAGGCAAACGCCCTACCCGCTGTGTTATCACTCCAGCCCTTGTTGAGTAATTTTTAAGAACATCATGGAGTCGCCAAATAAAAAGTTTGGGAAGTACTGATTTCAAGATATAAATCATAGGGGCCAAAGTCATAGTACAAGGGTTAAAGGTACAGATGAGTACAGCCTAGAGGTCCCCAACACAACTGGGGTGACCCAGATCATTCCCTAACAACACGGAACCCAACCAGCACTTCATCCTAGGGCCCTTGAACTATTGGTCCAATTAGCCAGAAATCAATGGGAGAAAAGCCCAGGGCCCCAATGAGCTGGAAGGTCCCAAACAATGGATTAAATCGTGCAGCACATGTACAATGGAATATTAGGCAACCACTAACAAAGACACATGTATACAGTGGAATACTAGGCAACCACTAACAAAGACAACAAACTCAAAAGCCCAGCTCTTTTGTTTTGTTTGTTACTTCTTGGTTTTTTGGTCCCACCCAGTGATATTCAGAGCCAACACCTAACTTTGTATTCAGGAATCACTCCTGACGGGGCTCGGGGGACTCTATGGGATGCCAGGGATCAAATTTAGGTCAGCCACATGCAAGGAAAAGTGCTCTACCTGTTGTACTATTTCTCCGGCCCCACAAATGTCCAGCTTTTAATTAATAAAATAAATAAATAAATAAATAAGCTTACAGACGTTACTAGGAGGCAGTTTCTGTACGCTTTCAACAAACCACTCACCTCGTCTTCAGTAACACTATGAAATGGGGCCCACTATTGTCTCCACATCACGAACAGAGAAACTAAGACAGGGAGGGCAGTAACAGGCCCCTGGGCTCTTGGCCATTATGCCGTAGTGCTTATAGATGGTCAAGTGTTAATAGACTTGGGTAGGGAATAGAAAGGGGATAATGGTGTGGCTCAGAGCTGGAGCATTTGCCTTTTATGTCTGAGGTCAAGAGTTCGATCTTTGATACCACCAAAAAAAGGGGGAGGGGATATGAATTATTTTGTGGGGTAGGGGGCACCTATGTAATGCTCAGGGAACCCAGGGGGCCATTCAAGGTGATACTCCGCTAATCTGGCTACACAGTTCAATGGTTAGACCCTGCAATGCAGTGCTGTTTGAGCCCACTGGTGCTGGGGACCCTGCCAGGGTCACACCTGGCAGTGATGGGTCAGACAGAGTTGGGGATCAAACTCAGGGCCTCAAGCATGCCAGGATATCTCCCCAACTCAGAGTCTCATTTTCTTTCTTTTTTTTTTTTTTTTTTGCTTTTTGGGTCATACCTGGTGATGCATAGGCATTACTCCTGGCTCTGCACTCAGGAATTACTCCTGGTGGTGCTTGGGGGACCATATGGGATGTAGGGAATCAAACCCAGGTCGGTTGCGCGCAAGGCAAATGCCCTACCCTCTGTTCTATCACTCCAGCCCCTCAGAGTCTCATTTTCTACATCGCACGAGTTTGTTTTTGTTTTGCTTTGGCTTTTGGGCCACACCCTGAGGTGCTCAGGGCTTACTATTGACTGGCTTAGGGGTGCCGGAAAAGAACCCAGGACGGCTGTGTGCAAGCCAAGCACCCTCCCTGCTGTATCATCCTGATCTCATGGATACACCTGCTGTGTATCACCAGAAAGGCACTCAGAGTTTCTAAATGATGTCTATATTCTATCCCCAGGACCAGGAAGGTGACTCCAAAAAAGCTAGAGCACAGGTTTGGCATGTGGAAAAACAGGGTTCAATCCCTGGTACCGCATGATTCCCCAAGCACTGCCAGGAAGGACCCCCAAACACAATGCTGGGAGGAGGTCCTAAGCATTCATTGGCCCAAGATCAACAAATAAACCCAAAAGACAAAAGCATCTTTAAATAAGCAATAGGACAGGGAACTGTCTTTCTGATCCACTGTTCACACCAGTGGCAGTCACACCACTGACATGCAGTAAACAACAAAACAGCCAATCCTTCACAGGATAGCATTTTTTTTCTTTTGCTTTTTGGGTCAAACCCAGCAATGCACAGGGGTTACTCCTGGCTCATGCACTCAGGAATTACTCCTGGCCATGCTTGGGGGACCATATGGGATGCTGGGAATTGAACCCGGGTCGGGCCGCATGTAAGGCAAACGCCCTGCCCGCTGTGCTATCACTCCAGCCCCTCATGACAGCATTTTCTTAAAATACTGTTACATCCTTTTTTGGGGGTGGGGGAATGGGTGTTGAGCTACATTCGGTGGTGCTTGGGGACTACTCCTGGCTTTGAAATCAGAGATCACCCCTGGTGAACTAGGAGGACCATACAGGGTGCTGGAGATTGAACCTGGGTTGGCCATGTGCAAGGCAAGTATCCTATCCATTGTATTATCCCTCTGGCTCTGTCACATGTTTTAAAGGCAGGTTATAGGATGTCAGAGGGCAGATACTAACTATATATAATTGCAAACACACACACACACACACGTACACATGGTTCAAACAAATAAATGGAGAAATGCTGGGTTAATTTTTCACCCAGATACAAAAAAATATTACCAGGTGTGAAGATGAGGAGTGATTTTTACTTTTCTCTGGCCTCTTGAATTGCCTGAGCAGAATGATCATATGAATGAGAATATGCCTTTTACCTTGACTTGATTTTTGGGGGGAGAGGGGGAGGGGGAGGGGGGAATATGTGCCACACCCCAAAGGGGCTCAGGGACTATTTCAGGAGTGAACCCTGGCAGGGTTCAGGGGACCAGATGTATACAGGGCCAGCAACTGGGTGCATGCAAAAAATGGACTGACCCTTGTTCTATTTCTTTCTGTCCCAAACCCTTTACATTGGGAAAATCAGAAAAGAAACAGGGGTGACCCTGAGCCATCCATGATTGAGAAAGTAATGGTCGGGCTGGTTTTAGGTGGGCATCTACCCCCACAGCAGGAACCCAGCAGGACAACTCCCCCAGCCCCAGCAGGGACACATACCTGGGTGAGGGCCGACTCCAGCATGTTGCAGAAGATGTTGAACTGTTTGAAGTTCCCTGTCTTGTGCGTCAGATCCTCGATGACTGAGTAGGGAGAGGCGGCCTTGAGGGGGGTGGCTCCCCACAGCTTGTCAGATTCCACCCCCACATCAGAGAGCTTCCAGCTAGGTAGAAGAGGCAGGTCGGGGACCGGAGTGATGGACAGCAGGGAGGGCGCTGGCCTTGCCTGTGGCTGAGGAGGGTTCAATCCCCGGAATCCCACAGGGTTCCCTCCCTGAGCCCCATCAGGAGTGATCCCTGAGCAAGGAAACAGGAGTAAGTGTGACCCCAAAACAGAAACAAAAAAAGCAGGGGCAGGCGGGCAAGATCTCAGGGAGGGGAGTGCCCCGGGAGGTATACTCACAGTTGGCGTCAAACTGTCCCCGCCACTGGTCAGCTGTCATACGGTCCTCCACCTCCAGCTCCAGCACCTGGCCGGAAACGCCCACACGCACGGCATGTTCTACGCCCCGGAACACGTAGTCCACCTGCAGGCTGGCCGGCTGCTCCATGGCCAGTATCGCTGTGGGGGGCAGGGGGCCACAGAGAGTCCTTGAGGTTGACAGCTCAGGCCGGACACTGGAAAGCCAAAACTCAGTGCTTGGTGCCCATACTTACCAGCGGTGGCCCCTTCGGGAAGAAACACCACTTCTCTGGGCCTCCGCCTCTTCTTCTTCAGGAAAATGGCTATAACAATGGCACCAATGTCACTGGTGCTTGTCACCAAGAATCAATTGGACACTATACTTAAAAGCACTTGGAGATGTGTGGGGGGGGGTGGAGGGGGGCTGGAGTTGTAGCAATGCCAGAGGGACCCTATGGGGCACCACGGATTGAATCAGGGTCAGCTACATGCAAGGGAAGTAAGTGCCTTCATCTCTGTACTATTTCCCCAACCACCCCACTAGTGTTCTGTTTGTTTTGGGGCCACACCTGAGAGTAATCAGGGATCACTCTTGGCTCTGTTCAGTGACCACTCCTGGTGGGGCTCAGGGGACCCTATAAGTAAAGTAAGTAAAGTAAAGGCCCTCCCGTTGATCATCGATTTGCTCGAGCGGGCCCAGTAACGTCTCCATTGGAGATTTTGTT
>JAOXYA010095089.1:0-10995 GCA_028565675.1 Sorex palustris
AAAGTAAGAGATATGTCAAGCTTAAAGTTTGGTTCTTCCTGGGGACATCTCACTATATATTCCAGATCACAGTCCTCAGGCCAGGTTAGTCTCCCTAACCCCAGAAGGGTCCTTACTCAGTTACCTCTTTTGGGTCATGAGAGTTTGTCCACGAACGTGCTGTTAACTTTTAATTAGGTATTATGGCACTTGTCCTGGCCCATTTCGATGCCAGGGTAGCTCACAGCTTGCCCTGGGTCCATTTAGTCCCTCGTCGGGACCCTGCTTTTAGGGTGCCAGGAACTAAGGGCAACGGAGGCTTAAGTCAAGGAAGCAGATGCCCTGGAGTTTGTATTGTTCAGAGACAATTTACCCCCAAGTTACAAAAGCATAATATTAACTGTCTTCCTTTGTCCATACAAAAAGGACATTGCTTTAAAGTAAACTATGCAAAAGCTATAAGGAGAGGAGAAAAGCAATATTAACTTACAAGTTCAGTGTCCTTAGAAGGATCTGACCTTACAAGTTAAGAAAACCTGATTAGGGGAAAAAGCTGATTAGCTGGTTGGGGAAGAGAGCATAAAAAAGTTACGATAAACACAGAGGAATGGGAGTGACTCGGAGCACTGTGATAGGTGTAACTCGATAAACCTAAGCTCCCTGTGGCAAAGGAGAAAGGACAAACCAATGCTATCCTACATCTGTGTATGTGTATAACTGCATGTGTGAGTGCGTCTATGAGTCCTGTGAGTGCCTGTGTGTCTGAGTGTGTCTGTAACTGCATGTGTGTACGTGTATGTCAGTGCCTCTGCGTCTATACTGTATGTGTGTGCATGTGTGAGTGTGTGCGTGTATGAGCCCTGTGTGTGCTTGTGTTGCATGAGTGTGTCCATAACGGCATGTGTGTGTGTGAGCGTAAGCGCATGTGTGTCAGGGTCGGTGCGTGTGTGCAGACAGCAGCTCTGGCCCCGAGGTACCTGGGAGAAGGGGCCCTGGAAGGAGCTAGGCACTGATCTGAGGGCCAGGGACCCTCCGTGGGCGGTAGGGGCCGGGATGGGGGCTCGCCCTCCCGCTTTCCCGCCCGGCCCAGCCTCACAGTCCCACTCTGTCCCCCACAGGTGGCCCGGCTGATGGAGATGGGCTTCTCCCGGGGGGATGCCCTGGAGGCGTTGCGAGCCTCCAACAATGACCTGAACGTGGCCACCAACTTCCTGCTGCAGCACTGACCGGCGCCCGCCACCCGGCTTCGTAGCCCGCGGGCACGGGCTGAGCTCACTGTTGAGTTAGCATGTTGCTCTCGCTTTCTTGTCCCATGGGGGCCGCCTGCCCTGGGAGATTCCCAGCTCCTCCCCAATGGACGTGGCGATGGACAAAGGCGGCGTGGCCACCCCGCCCCCCCAGGACACCCCAGCGTGCGTCCTTTCAGAAAGGACGCGCCCAGCCTCCTCGAGGACTTCCTTCTCTGCCGGTTCTGTTCGTTTCCCTGCTCAGATTTGCTTTCAGGCTACTCCGGCTCCTCCGCATCCAGGCCCCTGGGGTCCGCTCCCGCCAGCTCTTGGGCAGCCAGTCCAGAGGCCCCACCTCCTTCACCCGACCTCCATCTGCAAACACCAGCCGTGATCAGGTTCTGAGTTAAAGTTGGGGGTGGGAGGGGGGACACCTCACGGGGTCCCCAGGCGCCACCCCAAGCGACCCGTGTCAAGCGCCCACGGCTGCCTCTCGGCGTGGCAGCAAACACCAGCGCGGCCACTCCCTGAGCTGCCCTGTCCCCAGGGCGGCAAGCAGAGAGCAGGCCAGGAGCCAGCGTGGGAAGCTGATTCCGCAGACCCAAGAGGGAGAGAAATTGTGCAAGTATTGTCTTCTGCAAAATGAGCAGGAATGTATCAAATTGATGCAAATTTGGATGTGTGTGAGCTGTACAATAAAGTTTTTAATGTGTTTTACTTTGGGGTAGTTTTGCTTCCTGTGTGATGTGTGTGTGTGTGTGTGTGTGTGTGTTGGAGTGCGTGTGTGCTGGGAAGTTAGTGTATATGTTGTGTTGAAATTGTGTGGGGGGGTTGCCTATGGGAGTGGTGTTGGTGTATGCATGTAAGTGTGTATGTGTTGGGGTGTGTGTATTAGGGAGGTGTGTTGGGTGTCTGGTTTTGCATGTGTGTGTGTTGTGGGGTGTGTGTTTATGAGGGAGGTGTGTTGTGTGCCTGTTTTTTTTGGGGGGGAGGTGTGAGTGTGTATGTATGTGGTGAGGTGTTATGTGTCTGTTTTGGGTGTGTGTGTGGGTGTTCGTGGATGTATTGGGGTGTGTGTAGGAAGGAAGTGTATTGATGTATGGGTGTATGTGTGTGTGTTGGGTGTGTGTATGAGGGAGGTGTGTGTGTGTGTTGGGATGTGTATGTGTAGGTTGGGATGTGTATCGGTGTGTTGGGGTGTATGTATGAGGGAGGTTTATGTGTTGGGGTGTGTGTGGGGAGTGTTAGGGCGTTGGTGTGTTGGGGGTGTATGAAGGAGGTGTATGTTGAGGTGTGTATGTGTGTTGAGATGTGGGTATATGTTGGGTGTAAGAGGGAAGTGTGTGGGTGTGTGTCGGTTTGTGTGTGTGTGGGTGTGTGTGGGTGTGTGTAGGGGTTGACCATGCCCACTGGTGTCCGGGGACTCCCCTTGCCTCTCTGCTTAGGAGTCGCCCTTGGCTGTTTGGGGTCTGTGGGACGTTGGGTGGCGCCATCCCCTGCCCTGTGTGGTCTCGCTGGGCTGCGTGGGCCCTCCCGTGAAGAGGCTGCCTCACCCCACCTGGCCCCACGGCCACCCTCCCGGGACAGCGCCAGGCTGCTCCCAGTAGGTAGGCGACCCAGGGCAGACGTGTCCCCAGCCCGGGTACCACCTGGGTCTAGGGCTGGCCACGCTCTGTGGCCTGAGAGAAGCGAGTATCACTGTCCCCTCTGCCCCGTGAGACAGCGCAAGCCGTGGGGGCCTCCGTGGCAGGTGCCTGGAATGACTCATGTCCCTGCTGGCACGTGTGGGGCAGCCTGTCCACTCTCGGGGCTCGGGGGCTCGGGCCCCATGGGCCGCCCCCTACCTGCCTTGAATCGAGCGTCATGTGGTACCGGGGCCCAGGGCTGGAGACCTCTGCCTCTCCCAGGGGGCACCAGGGCCGGGAACCCCCTGCCTCTCCTGGCCTCTTCCCACCGGTGGCCGCTGCAGGCATCTAGAGGCTGCAGGAGACTCACACCCAGAGGTCACTGGGGCAGAGGGCGGGGGTGGCCGGGAACTCCCTGTGCTGGTGCACTGACCCAAGGGCCACCCGATGGGGTTACTTCCAGCACCAAGGAGCAATGGCAACTGAGCAGAGAAGCTTAAGTGCCTCCCAGCTCTTTGGTTTCCTCAGCGCCTACCTCAGGGCCTTGGGATAAACCTGGAGTGTCTTAACCGTCAACTGTCAGACCCGTGAAGGTCAGAGGTCAGGTTCCCGCGTCCCAGGTATGACTCAGCCTCCAGCAAAAGTTCTGACTCTACAATCTCCCACGTCAGAACCTCTGCCGGCCGCGTGTGAATTTACTCACTGCTCTGAGCCAGTGAGGTCTCATGGGGATCCCCGGGCTGCATACTAATGTGGCCGCGAGTGGGAGTGGGTTTGTCGGAAGCATGGTGGGGGAGGGGCGGTGAGGAGGTTCTGATGCCCCAGAGCTTCCCTGGGCACAGCCTCTGCTGGGTGTGGCCACCAAATCAAAACAAAGACTTCTGCGACCTCTGTCTAAGGAGAACAGCCCAGGGCCAAGGCACCTGCCTGGCACCGAGCAGACCCCAGCTCAGGCCCCAGCACCCCAGTGGCCCTCTGAGCACCACCAGGTGTGGCCCAGAACACAGAAGGAGAAAGATGGTTTGAGTTGGGGGAAACAAACACACTGCAAACTGCCCTCCCGTTGTTCATTGATTTGCTCGAGCGGGCCCAGTAACGTCTCCATCATGAGACTTCCTGTTACTGTGTTTGGCATATTGAATACTCTTGGTAGCTTGCCAGGCTCTCCAAGAGGGGCGGAGGAATCGAACCCGGCTCAGCCAGGCTGGCTGAGTGCAAGGCAGGTGCCCTACCACTGTGCTATCACTCCTGCCCAAGTCAGGGGAAATGAGTCGGGGAAAATGGTCTCTTAAACACCAGCCTTGGCTCTGCAGAGATGGGTCCCCACAGGAGGTGGCAGTCCTGGTCGAGGTATTGGGGTGAACTGCTTAATTGGGGGAGTGGAGAGAGGCAGGAGGCAGTGGAGGAAGCCTTCTAGAACCCCAGATTTTTTTTTTGGTGTCACACCCATTGATGCTCAGGGGTTGCTCCTGACTCTGCACTCAGAAATTACTCCTGGCAGTGCTTGGGGGACCATATGGGATGTCAGGGATTGAGCTCAGGTTGGCTGCATGCAAGGCAAACGCCTTCCCCACTGTACTATCACTCCGGCCACCCTAGAACCCCAGATTTTTACCAGGAGTGGCAGGTGCAACACCCGGGGGGGCAGTTCAGATCTGGCGGGGCCCATGGTGCCTGTAAACAAGGCAGAGATGGAGCCCCCCAGGGGCCAGGGCCCAGATGGGGTTGGTGACCTTGGAACCCCGGGAAGGGCCCTGGAATCTTCCAGAACTAAAGGAAGAAGGTTCTGGAAGCAGCAAGCGAGCAGAAGGTAAGAGCCAACTTGAAACTTCTGGCTCCTTGTAGGTAGTTTCTAGCTGCTTGTGGTGGGTAAGGAGGGAGGAATGGGGGGAGGAGAGGGTGGCTGGGGGTGGCTGGACCCCAACACCTGTGATGGGATAAAGTTGGCGGGAGGCAGAGTCTCCATCCCAGCTGGAAACTGCCCCTCCCGGCGGTCACCCCGGTCTGCGGGGCCTGGAAACACATCACTGGTCCCCAGGAGGGCCCCAGCTGTCAGCCCTGTCACACCCGGACCCAGGCTGGGGTGAGTCCTGGAGGGGTCCAGGAAGAGACTCGCCCTGGGGAAGGAGAAGTTGGGGGTCCCCCACATTCACAAGATCTCCTGGACTCTGGGGATACCCCAAAGCCAGGCCCAGCCAGAGCCAGACCTTGGGAGACCCCAGCGCCCACAGCAGCTAAGATTGGGAGCCCGTGGGATGGGAGATGTGTGCTGGAAAGCAGACCATGGACCAAACATGATGGTCACGTAGTATCTGTATTGCAAACCATAACACCCAAAAGGAGAGAGAGAGAGTAAGAGGGACTGTGTCTGCCACAGAGGCAGGTGGGGGGTGGTGGGAGGGATACTAGGAACGTTGGTGGTGGAGAATGGGCACTGGTGGGGGGATGGGTACTCGATCATTGCATGACTGAAACTCAATCATGAATGTTTGTTAAGTCTGTAACCACCTCACTGTGATTCATTAAAAACTTTGTTTTTTTTTTAAAGTCCCCAGCTCTGAGGGGGCCTCCACCTTCCTAGCAAAGCTGCCCAGCTCTGTGCCCACTCAGGCCTTGTCCTGGCTGGCAGATTCCAACCTCTTCCTCCCTGCCCCACAGAGCAGGGGGATCATCCCCTTCCACTTCCTCCCCGCGAGAGTCAGACCCTTCTGCCCCTCTGCCCCGAACCCTCAGGAAGCCCACCTCTGTGATGACCCACCGCCCTGGGCCCTCACCCCCATCAACCACATGACCCCCCCATCTCAATACGCCTTTTGCTCCGTCACTGCCCGGCTACCCACTGGCCACGTCGCCAGACCTCACCAGTGTTTGAGGGGGGCTTGTTGTGGCTGGGCCCCAAGCCCTGACCCCTGTAGCACCAACATTCGCCATTCCTGCCGGGAGCACGTAGGCAGATGGCATTTGCCTTGTACGTGGTCGACCCCCGTTTGATCCCTGTGGCTGCCTACGGCTCCCCCAGTTCCAGAAGGAGCAAGCCCCAAGCACAGAGCTAGGAGTCGGCCGTGTACACTGCTGGGTGCGGGCCAAAAATCAGGGAAAAAAATGCACACAGGGGCTGGAGCAATAGCACAGAGGGTAGGGCGTTTGCCTTGCATGCAGCCAACACAGGTTCAATTCCCAGCATCCCATATGGTCCCCCGAGCACCACCAGGAGTGATTCCTGAGTGCAAAGCCAGAAGTAACCCCTGAACATCACCGGGTGTGACCCAAAAAGCAAATAAATAAATAAATAAATAAATAAAAACAAAGGACTACTCATCTTTATGTACCAAACTTTATTTTGGATGCTAGTGATTTAATAATTCCATTCCCCAATACTCTTGGGATAATATACTGTTCTTGCTGTTATAGTTATTATTTTTGAGGGGAGATAGACATATATGGTGCTTAGAGTGCTTAGAGCATACTCTTGATTCTGTGCTCAGGGTTCACCCTGGTGAAGTGCCAAGAACCATGTGGGATGCCAGGTAATTCCTGTCTTTGTTCATTCATTGTGTCACTGTCATCCTGTTGTTTATCAATTTATTCGAGCAAGCACCAGTAATGTCTCCATTCATTCCAGTCCTGAGATTTTAGCAGCCTCCTTACTCATCTTTCCCAACGCTGCCATATTGGAGGCTCTTTCAGGGTCAGGGGAATGGGACCCGTTATTCTTACTGTTTTTGGCATATTGAATATGCCATGTGTAGTTTGCCAGGCTCTGTTGTGTTTTGTTCATTAAGTATCTTATATTTTCTTCTATTCCTTTAATTCTCTTTTCCTTTTGAGCTTTATTAATAATGCCTATATTTTGTCTTCCAGTTCATCTAAATGGTTCTCCCCATGTGAGATTTTGTAACTATGGCTTGCTAATATGTTTTTAAGGTCTTTCATATCCATTTGCATGAGTTTTTTCATCTTCTGAAAAGAAGTTATTTGAGTTGTTTGAATTTTTCATCTAGTGATTGCTTAATTTCACTGGCAACTGCTTGCTTAATATCTGTTGACAGTAAATGTTGATTTTAGGTCCTTATTGACCAGGATTAAGGACTTGGGTGGGTTTAGGGACTTTTCTGGGTTTCTATCCACATCTGTGAGTACAACTGAGTTCCTTAGTTTCCTCATTGTTCTTCAAGTTTTATGGGCATGAATGGTGGAGGTTTAGATTTCAAGTTAATTTAGAACAGATATGTTAGATTGTTAATACAAGATAGCTGCCAATAGTACATCTGCTATTCAGGTTATTTTCGTTATCATCCAACATTTTTTTAGTTTGTCTTTCCAATATTGTCAGCTGCTTACTCACTTGAGTAAACTGACTTACAAGTCAGTGTAGTCTGTGAAATAGAAATGCTCCTCCCTACTTACCCCAATACAAGATACATGATCAATAAATTATCAATATGGGGTTTAGAGTTTAGATTAGTGTGAATTGGGGTCAGTTATGGCATAGAGGTGGTGTCTGGCAGGCAGGACTCAGGACTGCAGGGTAGGTCCTAGGGCTTCCCTTTATGTGGGTGAATGAGCTCTTAGGCTCAGAAGAGTGGGGGTTGGGGTCACAGAGCTCAGCTCCTCTGCTCTCAAGGTAGACTTGGAATTTCCTAGGATATGTTCTCAAAGCAGAAATCAATGTGTCCATTTTCATGATTTGTTTTTGTTTGTTTGGGGGGCACGTCCGGCAGTGGTCAAGTGTTACTCCTGGTTCTGCACTCAAGAATCACTCCTGGCAGGTTTGGTGGACGATATGGAATGCCCAGGACCAAACTCATGTCAGGTGCATGAAAGGAAAATGACATTAGTGGCTGTGCCATCTCTCAGGCTTTCCATTGCCATGATGTTTAGACTCTTATAGACAAGACAGTAATGCAAAATACTAGTTGGGAAATTACTTGCGACTCAGATGAAAATGGCGGCTATGCACAACAGTGAGAATCATTTAATGAAAAAAAGCTTTATCCAAACTTGATAAGTCCTAAAGTGTATTCTATATCACTTTTGGAGTATAAAATCTATTCTTCCTAGGACCAGAACAACTTTAGTTTCTCTGATGAGGCTAGATCCACTGTTTTTTTTTCTTTTCTATTTCTTTCTTTTCTTTCCTTTCTTTTCTTTTATCTTTTCTTTTCTTTTCTTGCCTTTCCCTATTCTCCACAAGGGCTCCATGATTTATAATAATGTTAATGATAGGGTTTTATGCATGTAAAATTTTAATACCACACCTTCTAACAGAATGGTTTCCTCCTAATTATGTCCACTTCCCTGCTTTCAGTTCTCCCACTAGGATAAGCTCAGTTCTCTAAACCAGCCCTCAGGTTCTGCTATCTTTGTTATTTGTTATTCCCTTAATAAGTTTCCATTCTTTATCTTGGGGCAATGTGCAATGGTCCTTAGGGCTTATTCCTGGCTCTGTTTTCAGGGATAACTCCTGCAGTGCTTTCAGGACCATGTGTCATCAAGGATCAAACTGAATCAGCCACATTCAATGAAAACACCTTAATCCTTATACTGTCTCTTAACTCTTAATCAACATTTTAAAACATTAGATTTTAAAAGAATTTTTTTCACTTCTTGCCATTTTACATGTAAACAAATGTTCAAGAAAGTTAGTTAACTCAGTAAAATAGGCACAGTCAACTCTTTAAGCAAACAATGATCTCAAATTAATGCTGTGAATATCATCTGTCACAATGCATATTTTGTCAACATGATATCATCTGTGGTATATTTTCACTCTTCAGAATTTTTTGCTCTGATTACTGTCATTTTAATTGTGATGAATTAATGGAGATAAACATTATTTTAAAACTAGTGCACCTTGGAAAATCTATCAAATATTATTTTTTTGAGAATTTAGATTGCTAAGTCTTATAATTTACATAACTTGTTAAAGTTCTTTTTGATTCAATTTTTCTTCAAATTACTAGGAAGTAGACAGAAGGTCACTATTACTGGCTTAGTGAGACAATGCATGATTAATTTATGATTACCCAACCTAGAGAACAAATTAAAAATATATATAGGACATTCCAGTTTGACACCTTGAATTTAGATGAAATAAGATGACAAAATAGAAATTCACACAACTAAGCCAATATAGCAAAATCTTCATCTGATGAAGCAATGTGTATTTTAATGACAGTCACCCCAAAGAGTTAGGGCTTCATTAATTCATGAGTTTATGTGTCACAGCTGAAAAGAATGGCATACATAGAAAAATAAACCATAAAGAACAGCATGAACCAGTAAGGATAATATCAGGAAAATTCATTGCCATGATTTAAGGTCTAAATAATAGATCCTATGAAGATGAAGTAGGGACTATAAGTAGACAGCCTAGAGAGTGCCAGATTAAATTTAAAGTCAATTTTTAAAAGGCATGCAAAGTATGATCACTCCATTAGATATCAGAAAATGTGAATTTAAATAACAATCCCCATATGTATTTGTCCCAATGGCCAAAAAATAAAAAAAAAAACAGAATAGTAAGCGATAAGTTGCATTTCTATTGCAATTTTTCCTTTGTGTATTTCTTTTATTTCCTTCACATATCAAGTGTGTTCTAACTTAAATGTGGATAAGCCATATGGTTAGGGTCCATAGAAAAGCAGTGTATTGTTAATGCGATACACAGTTATTGACATGATTACCACTTAAATCCTGTCATTTAATAAGATTTTTCTTCTAAATGATGATAATATTACAATATTTCTTTCTCTCTTTCCGTGTGTGTGTGTGTGTGTGTGTGTGTGTGTGTGTGTTTGTTTCTCTGAACTTGTTTTAGAGTCAAATCCAACAGCATTTCTATTCAACTCAAACTCCAATTAGTAAATAGAATAGCTTTGGGTTGTTTACTAATAGCATACATTCAGATTACACAAATATTCTTTTTTCAGAATGGAAATCACAGGGGAATGAAAAATCTTGTAATTTGTCTAGAAATCACCTTTAAAATCTTATTTGATTAAATATGTCTAGGAAGATAAAAGAAAACATTTACTCTGCTTTTATTTTTTCTGCTACAACTCTTTTCAAACTGACTAATTTGTAACTATTAGAGATCTGAAAGACTGGACATATATGTTAGCTTGGGGGTTTAAAAATGTTAAGTATATGCTTTTTTGTTTGCTGTGCTATCTTCGGTGGCTCACTTAAACTCTCTTCACATCTACTTTTTAATTTCCAGTTTCAGTTGTAAAATGAAGATAGAACAAAACGCTAATCTAAAGTTACTTCAGTCTGTTACTTCAATTACTTCAGTTATTTCAATAATACTTATTCTGAAGCTATGCTTCCATAAATTGTATTAGAGAGGCATGAACTTTCAAGGTTTTGGATGGGGATGTCTTGGGAATGGTCTACATCATAATGAATCCTGTAGACAAATCCTTAACTCTACTAAGATACTACTTTCACACAAAAGAAAATGTTCTTCCGCTAAATAGAAACATGTGTTCAGTGAATTCCAGGGATCAGCATGATACTGGAGAAAAGAATGTTCTTTTCTTTTGAATCCTGATGTCCCCATAAGATACAAAATGATAGTGTACTTTATCAGTGACATTGGTGAGGAATCATTGGAATATATAGACTACACACTGGCCTATCAAAGATGACCATAACTTGTCTCATTGTCTGTGATGAAATTATAACTCTCACCATGTTCAAGACATGAAGAGAGAGGCAGTGAAGGATTCTTTATAACCTATCTACATATGCCTTGGATTGTGAATAATCCCTTTGAGTGAGAAAACTTGAAGAAGAATATGTTTTTCATTACAGAGGTGTAACTCAAATACATAAATTTGAATATTATGTCTTATATATTTATTTTCATTTAAAAAATCTAGCACAGTGAATTCTATGTTTATAATAATATCTTCTACTTATCAGGTTTGTTGTAAATTTTGGAGACATTCTTGTCATTAGTTTTATAAGAATAATAGGTAATATAATTTATTAGATTACTTCCACATGATTAAATATATCATAAATACTTTATTTAGCCTAATAGGTAGTCAATAATTATATACATTAATATAATTAAAATAAATTTTACCAGATGCTAATGCTTAGGATGGTTAGGGTATTGAAATTTAAGAGTCTAAATTTTACACGATATCCTTTTT
>JAOXYA010095100.1:0-10995 GCA_028565675.1 Sorex palustris
ACTCCCCTCCAAGGGGTCCCGGCGGCGAGGACAGTTCAGGCGCGGGGGCAGAAGACTGCACTGATCTCTTCCGGGAAGCCAAGACTCAGAGCTTTTGAAACATATCTTTAAAAAAAAAAATACAAACAAGATCATGTAAATCTCTAGTCATTTTCCTTTTAGCTCTTTGTTTCCTTTATTAAATAATCTTAGGCAGCTAGAATTCCTTTTACTATCTGCTGTAAGACAGACAGGCCCCATTTTTTCCCCCAAAGAGCCCTCTTTCCTGTTCATTTTATTGACTTCATTCTCGTCCCCTCACTCACGGGAAATGTCATGGTTTTTCTTTGGGGAGGGCGTACATACACTGATATACTAGGGATCCCTCCCCGCAGAGTTTGGGGGACACATGGTTATTGAACCCAGGTCAGCTGCGTACAAGTGCCCTTTACCTGCTCTACAGTTCTCCAGCCCTTTTAGGTTATGAATTGGTCCAGGGGGCCCTAGAGGGACTCCCTTGAGGGACTCTGTAGGTGACCCCACTCTGCAGACCTCCCCCCACCCCCCTTATTTCCTCTGCCTTATGCCCTGGTTAGCAGGCTGGGGCTCAGTAGTCCTGGGTCATCCTCGGAGACAGATGCAGGGGCCCACCAGGGTGGGGATGGGTCCCGGCTCCCCATGAAGGCCTAGCTGTGGCTGAGCTGTCACCGTGCAAGGCAGGTGCTGTTGTGGATACAGTTCCCTGTGTCACAGCCTGGTCTCAGGGGACTGCACTCTGAGAAAGCTGATGACATGTGTGTGTCGGGGGGTGGGGGGAGAATGCAGTGATGGCTGGGTCAGGTTGCAACTATGGGTGGAGGATGCCTGGATGCAGATATACATATATATATATACAGATATATATATATATATAATATTTTGGTGGAGGTACTGCTCTGGGATCAATCCTGGCTTTGGGGTGCCAGGGATAGAACCCGGGCTGGCTGTGTGCAAGGCAAATGCCTTACCCAGCTTGTTCTACACATCCAGCCATCCCGTGTCACTTACTGATGGAGCCTTGGAATGTGTCCCTACTTCCTCGAGGATTTTTCCTGGGTTAATTAGCCCAGTGCTCTGGACTCCCCCAAGACAGTGCTGCCTTTGTTTCTTTTTTTTTGGGGGGGGGAGGAGGTCACACCTTGTGCATCAGCAGTTCACAGGGATTACTCCTGGCTCATGCACTCAGGAATTACTCCTGGCAGGGCTCCGGGGACCATATGGGATGCTGGGAATCGAACCCGGGTTGGCCGAGTGCAAGGCAAACGCCCTCCCCGCTGTGCTCTCCCTCCAGCCCCCGCTGCCTTTGTTTCTGTGTTGCAGTGTTTGGCGGAAAGCACCTGTGGAGGAGTGAGGGAAGGCTGGGCTCGAGGCTGGGAGCCCTGGCCATACACACTAGTGGCCGCTAAGGGAATCCCGGCTTCTGTAATTAGTGTGACATGAGGAGAGATGGAACGAGGGAGTCCATGCCGCTGACCCTGGCAGCTGTAAAGCCTCCAGGTGCATCTTCAGGGGAAGCCCACAGACCGGGAGCTAAGTTTTAGGGGGCTCTTCGTACTTCAGGGTATTGCTTCATTGCTTCTGTTTATCCCTGTCAGCCTGTGTCCTGGTTTGTGTTAAAATTGCAAATGCAGCTATCCTGCCCTTTGAAATTTTTTTGTTTGTTTGTTTGTTTTTGGCCGGGAGTGGGTCCCACACCTAGCTGTGCGCAGGGCTTATTTATTTTTTATTTTATTTTTTGCTTTTTGGGTCACACCTGGCGATGACCAGGGGTTACTCCTGGCTTTGCACTCAGGAATTTCTCCTGGCGGTGCTCAGGGGGACCATATGGGATGCTGGGAATCGAACCTGGGTCGGTCTCCCCGCTGTACTATTGCTCCAGTCCCAAGCGCTTCTTTATGGTTCTGTGCTCAGGGGTCATTTTTGGTGGTGCTGGGGAATCGAACCTCAGGTTTTGGAATGGCTTTTTTCCGTTGTTGCTTCCAGGTACTTCAGCTAACTGCCACTTGACTGGGGGCTCTTTAGCGCTTACTACTACGGATGAGGGCCCGGAAGATAGTAGGATAGGTTATAGACTGGCCTTGCATGCCACCGAGTCTGAGCATCACCAGGAGTGATCCCTGAGCATGAAGCCACGAGTAAGCCCCTAATTAGTACCACTGGGGGTTAGACCTCCTCCAACCCTGTCCAGTTCTGATGGACGCTGATACCCTCTGCTGCCCGGGGCTCAGTATTTCGCTCTCCTTCAGTTCCTGCTTAGGTCTGCTGTCAGTGCTCATTTTATGGCGTGGAAATCCAGCCAGGCAGGGCGGGTTCGAGCTAGGCTTTTTTTCCTTGGGAGGCCCTTGGAGGCCCCAGCCCAGCTGACTCCGATTTCCTCTCCTTGGGCTGAAGCTGAGCACTGCTTAGTTCTGGTTTCGACAGGTCAAGCTGGTAGACTGAATACATTAGTGACTGGGCTGACTTTATCCCCACGGGGATTTATTAACCAAGGGAGCGCTGCGTGGTTATGGAGGTTTCATGTGGACTCCGGGCAAAAGCTGGGAGTCATAGACATGTGAGTCATCTTAGTGCACGAGGGGGCTCTTTATATGTGCAGGTGACCTGCTTTCTGCCTAGGAGGCTCCTCTGGTGTGGCCCTTTGGGCTCTTGGCATGGATAGCCACCTGGTCCTTTTTCAGACAGGAAGGGTCGTGCAAGGGGCCCCTTTGCTTGAGGTCCCTTTGGTGTCAGGGATTGAACTTGGGGCCTGTTAGGCCAGGCATGAGCTCTGGGCCTTTGCACCGTTTTCCCGGCCCCTTTGAGGGGAATGACATCTTCTTTGGATTCAGCTGTTGATGTGCATGTGGGCTTTCTTGCATGCTTCTGAGTGGCCTGGTAGGGAAGGGCTTGCACGGGGATGTCCACCCCTCTGAGCTGACCTCCCTCTTGCCTTGGCTCTGGCTTCTGATAAGTGACCCGCACTTCATCCCTGCTGCCCGCCTTTCCCCTGAGACAAGTCCTGTTTGGAAACCTCATCTGCCTCAAGGGCAGCCCCTGTGTGGGCCTTCAGGGTACATCCCCCCCACCCCCCGACCCCGCCAAGGCTGGTTTTCCCACAGTCATTCCATCCTTCCACCTGGATTGATTGATTTTTTTTTTCTGGGTAGCGGGGATTGTTGGGCCACATTGAGTGGCACCAGGGGGCTCTTCCTACCACCGTGCTAAGAAGTGAGCCTGGGCAATTGCTCTGGGGGGATCATAGGTGGTGTGGGGTGCGGGGGGGTGGTGGTGGTGGTCAAACCCCAAGTCAGCTGCCTCCTGCAAGGCCAGTGCCTTCTCTGCCATCCTGCCTCTCCAGCCTCAGATCTGGATGCTTAATCCCAAGTGGAGGCCGATCTGGTCACAACTGTCTCCTTGCAGTGTCCTTAGACACGTGAGTTGTGGTCCCAAGTGCTGGGGCCCAGCAAGTAGCAGGGTTTGGGCGGCACCGACGGGGAAGCTGGCCAGCGCCCAGGTGGTGTTCCTAGTGCTGCGGCCTGAGACATTTGGGCGGGTGGTGCCCTGGCTTGGGGTTGCTCCCTGAGCTCCTCTGCCTGCCGGACGCCTCACGTGTATTTCCTCTGTAAGTTGGGACGCGTCCTTGGACCCATTCGAGAGCATGTTTGTGAGTGGTTTTTTTTTTTTTTTGCAAGAAGACTAGTCAGACACATCATATCTGGCAGAGAGGCAGATGGGAGGGAGCCAGAGCAGGGAGGGAGGGCCCCCCCAGCCCCCCGTTCCCCATCGCAGACCAGGCTTCGTGCCATTATGTGAACGCCAGTTGGGAGACACAGGTGGGGCGTCCAGAGGAGGACATTGATGGGGGACTGGTGGACCCCTGTCCGCAGAGCAGCTGTCTGCTCTGTGGGGTCATGAGAGTGCTTTTTTTTTTTTTGCTTTTTGGGTCATACCTGGCGTTGCACAGGGGTCACTCCTGGCTCTGCACTCAGGAATCACTCCTGGTGGTGGCTGGGGGAACCACATGGGATGCTGGAAATCAACCCGGGTTGGGCACGTGCAAGGCAAACGCCCTCCCTGCGGTGCTATCAGCCCCATGAGAGGGCTTCCTGGGAAAGAAGAGAGAGACTGGCGTTTGTAGGAAGTGTGTGGTGGGGGTCAGTGACAGACTGGAGACTGGTGGGTACCAGGGTGATCCATAAATTCGCTCTAGGGCTGTTCCCTTGCGTCACACTTCCTCTCGGGTTGCTAGTAAAGATCTCTGATTAGGGTTAAAGATCGCTGATTAAGGTTTTAGGAAAATATAAGCGGGACATTCCCCACCTTTCCAATCGCCCTAACCAGACAGGCTTCCTGCCTTTAATATGGTCCAGCTCCTGATTTCTAGCTCTTAATTTCCTGCTCCTAATTGCCTTGCCCCACCACCTGGTCATGAAATTCCTCTGGTATAAACCACTATTCTTGGGGCCTGAGTGATAGCACAGCAGATACGGCGTTTGCCTTGCACGTGGCTGACCCGGGTTCGATTCCTGGCCATCCCATATGGTCCCCTGACAGCGCCAGGAGTAATTCCTGAGTGCAGAGCCAGGAGTAACCCCTGAGCATTGCTGGGTATGACCCAAAATGAATAAGTAAAACAAACAAATTGTCATGTGCCATCCATCAGATCGCTTCTAGATGTGAGTTTCTGAGTTGCTTTTCATTCCTTTTTTTTTTTTTTTTTTTTTTTTGGTTTTTGGGCTCCTCCCAGCAGTGCCCAGAACTTTTTCCTGGCTCTGTCCTAAGGATCCTTCCTTGGTGTGACCAGGTCGATCCTTCATGGTGCAGGGGTTAAACTTGGCTTGGCCACATGCCAGGAAAACATCCACCCCCGTACTATCTTTCCAGCCCCTCAAATCCTTATTTTGGGGGAATAGGCCTTTGTTTTGCTTTGTGGCCATACCCATTGGAACTTAGGGGTTACTCCTGACTCTGGGCTCAGGAATTGCTTCTGATGGGGTTCGGGGGGGCCATTTGGAGTGCCGGGGATCGAACCTAGGTGGGCCGCGTGCAAGGCAAACACCCTCTCCACTGTATTAGCTCTCTGGTTCCAGAATAGACTTGTTTATTTTGATTTTGTTTTTGAGCATATCTGGCGATGTTCAGGGTTTCCTGGCTCTGCACTGGAAATCACCCCTGGTGGGCCTCAGGGCTCCCTATGGCATGCCAGGGATTCAACTTGGGTCAGCTGCATGCAAGGCAGGTGCCCTCCCCACTGTACTATAGCTCTGGCCCAAGTCATAGATAGACTTTCTAGCTGAGTCAGATGCTGAGGGCTGGGAATCTCTCTCAGGGCTTCAGAGCCTTTGCTTTTAATTTAATGTTTAAGCTGGGGACACACCTGGCTCTGGTCACTCCCGGGGATGCACGGGGGACCATGAATAGTACTGGGGTTCACACAGCCGCCACACTCTAGGGGCATGCCTTTGTGGCTTTATGCTCTCTCTCCAGCCCCTGCCCGGGTTTCTCTGCCAATCCAGCCGGCAGACCCCTGTTCAGTAGACCCCTCCCAGTTTACTCATTCCATAAGCATTAGAGTATCTGCTCCTTGGTTGACAGGTTCAAATCCTAAGCAGTAAAATGCCGCTCCTGTTCCCCAGTGTTCTGGCAGTCCCATGGGGAACTAGCCGAATAATCATTGTACCCATCTGTCATGGGGGCGACTGAGGAAACCCGCCCGCATCTCAGTGCCTTGGTCTTGAAGAGCAGATGCCTTAATTCTGATGTCGGGGTGTGCCTGGGGGTCATGGGTCGGGGTCACCACCACACACTGATTTAAGATCTGGGTGTTCTTGTGCCTCTCTCTTGGGGCTCCTTTCGCCCCAGCCCCTCCACCCCGCATAAGGACACTGTGTGAGGCCGACCTCCACCTCCCGTGCTTGGGAGTGACAACCGTCATTTGCATGTCCATCCTGGTGGCCGGCTCTGAACACAGAAAGAGCTAAAAAATCCGTGGGGTCCTGAGCACTGGCACAGCGGGGGGGGGTGCTTTTCTTACCTGGGGATCACCCCTTTGCCCCCCTGCACCACAAAGGGTTCCCCAAGCCTTCGCAGGCATGATCCCCGAGCACAGAGTGCCTCTGCGTGTGGCCCCCAAGCCAACGAAACAGAACGAGAACATCCCGTACTTGGGAGCACGTGCGGTGGGATGAGGGGTTCGCTGAGGGTGGGAATGCAGGGAGACTGGGGTCGGGTGGACACGGGGCGGGGTAAAATGTCATTCTAGCGCTGTTGGAGGTCACGTGTGTCCCGGAGAGCAGGGAGAGCAGCCAGGCCTGTCTGGGGCTTCCTGGGCCTCCTATCCCCAGGCCTGGCCCCTGGGATTCGGGCAGCCCTGCTGCTCTTCTGGCCTGTCTCTCTCTCCCTGGCTGCACGGTCCCCTCTGAGCCTGTCCCTGGCCTGTCCTTGCTCGTCAGGGACATGGCGGGGGATAGCGCAGTCCACCTGCACCCGCTGTGGGCAGGGGGGAAGGGACCCCTGCATCTCTGAAAGCCTCCAACCCCAGTTTGATTGCTAGACAGTTCCACCCTCCTGTGTCTTCATTCCTGGCCGTTTCTACCTGCTTCTCATTCATTCTTTTTTACTTTATTTATTTATTTTTAATTAAAAAAGTTGGGCCGGAGCAATATTACAGCGGATAGGGCGTTTGCCTTGCTGGCTGCCAACCTGGGTTCGATCCTGGCATCCCATAGGGTCTTCCCAGCACCATCAGGAGTGATCCTTGAGTGCAGAGCCAGGTGTACCCCTGGGTGTGATCCAAAAAGGAAAAAAAAAAAGTTAAAAAGTTGGAGCTGGGGCCCATGGTCAGAGGTCCAAGCACAAGCCAGCCCAGGGCCCCTCACCAACGCTGAATGCATCCTGTGAGATCGCTGAGGGCCACCTGGAGGTACCCGGGAACTGTTGGGCGGTGTCCCTGGTGGTCCCGGGAAGCACAGGCCTGCATCCTGGGGTCCCTGCCACTTGGCCACTTGACTGAGCACCCCAAGAGGCCTCTGGTTCCCTTGAATACTGCCTGGGTGGCCGATGACTTCCCTGCTCCAGCCCACCAAAATCAAAAGTTAAAAAAATTCTCCGTCCTTCCCTCACCTCTGTTGATCCCGCTGCCTGGACTAGGAGTTGCACACGTGCTGGGGATGGTGCCCGCCAGAGGCTGCCCATTGTTAATTTTTGTTTTTTCATCCTATGTGTGCTCACCAGGGGTTATACTCTTCACTATGTGTGAGGGAATCTTAGCTGTAGTGATTGCTGGGGGAGGGGGGAGAGGGACCCCTCATGTTTTAGTTGAGCAGGACACATGCTTGTCTTTGGGGCGGGGGTGGGGATTTACACTGCTGACCATCGTCTTGCGTTTCTTCTTTGGTTTGGTTTGGTGTTTTTGGAGTAGCCATGCCCAGCGATGCTCAGGGCTGAATCCTGGCTCTGCACTCAGGGATCACTTCCTGGTGGGGCTGCCGGGTTCCTGTGTCTGTGCGGTGTTGGGGATGGAACCCCGTCAACTTCTTCCCCTCTCTGCTGTCTCCCTGGCTTCAGGCAGATCCTGTCGCTGGGCTTGCCTGTCTACTGACCCATGTCACAGTTTGCTTCCTCCTTGCCCTGGTCTGAGCTCTGCCGGCTAATGGAGTGGAAACGGCGCTTGTCATTCGAGGCTCCCGAGTATAAAATTGCTCAGGTCGTCCATGGCTTTTGTTTGCAGACCCGAATGGGTGTGTTTTATTGACCGGGAGGAGAACTAACTTGGTTCTGTGCTAAACCCAGCTGGTTCCTTTCCTTTAGGGCTCCTGCTTGCACCCTGCCTTTCTGATGCTGGGGGAAGGGGTTTGTTCTATATTATCAGTTGGGAAGAAAGAAGGGAGACCGGCCAATGGCACTCTGGGCCTGGGAGCCTTTCAGCGGCCTAGAACTCATATGTGATATGTCTGTGAGTTCTGTGTGTTCACAAGCAATGCAGTTTGTTCACATCTAAGAAAGGTGATGATTTGGTAAGGGGAGGGGGCGGTGTTGTTTTGGTGTATGGTACCCGGGAGCAAACCTGGTACAGACAAGGCTAGGACCATAGTCCCTGCCCAGACCTACTAGATCCTCAGAAAACCAGAGGGTGTATTGTGAAAGCCACCCTTTTCTTTGTCTCTTGAACCTTAGACATGTTGAAGTGTTATGTAAGTTCTTTATTCACTTATTGAATTACTGTGGTTTTTTTTTTTTGTGGGTTGGTTTTTGTTTTAGGGCCACACCCAGCTGTGCTCAGGGCTTTTTTTTTTTTTAAAAATATTTTTTAAAATTTTATAAAGTAGTTCACAATATTTGGTTACATTTAATATTCAGACACCAATCCCACCACCATTACACCTTCCTACCATTAAATTTCTGGTGTTACCATCCGGAACCCTAGTCCTTCCTCCAGAGCAGAACCAAAATTGTTTGTTATGAAAAAGCTGCTGAAAATTGCTACAAAAAAAAGTATCCTTAGAGGAAAGAATGTGAAGATTGTTGTATTTCACCCAGACACCATTAAGCCTTGCTATAAGAGATCACTAACATGTTGTTAAAGGTTGAGTCTTGTGTGCTTTTTATATATGTAACTGTGTAAAAAAATGTCTATTTTTCTTCTAAGTTTGGTTGCCTGCTACTTTGAACCCTATCAAATGTGGTGTGGTCATCTTGGAGTATGGGTCGGGTGTGTGGTTTGAAGAACCGAGTGGCCGCAAATGCTGCCTTGTGTTCCAGGAGTAGATTTACTCGTGGGTGAGGCTCGGCCCAAGTGTGTGGAGAGCACCCGTGAGCAGGGCGGCAGTTGGGTTCTGGAGGTTTTCGGCTACCAGGGCTGGGTCCCTTGGGTCGGGGAGGGGTCTCACCCACCCCCCTCAGGGGTGTCCCGAGTGAAAATCAGGGCTTAGTCTTACTTCTGTTCAGGGATCAACTTCTGGACAGGCTCTGGGGGACCGTACGGGGCTGGGCATGTGCAAGGCAGGTGACCCTTCCCGCTGGATTATCTCATTGGGGACGTTTTAGAAGCTTCACAGGCTAACTCTATCTCTTAGCACCCGCCCGAGACTCATCTTGTCCTTGATAAGGTTTCTTGGGCAGTTGTTACGTCTTCTGGTTTGATCTGTGTTTCTGTGAGTTGGCATTGCTGTAACTTGTGCCATACGAGCCAAGGAGGAGCCGGGCATTAGGGGTCATCAAGAACCTGAGCCAGGGACTGGAGCAATAGTTCAGTGGGTAGGGTGTTTGCCTGGCACACGGCCAACCTGGGATCGATCCCTGGCATCCCAGTGGTCTCCCAAGAAGAGAGCAACCGCCAAGAGTTAAGTCTTGAGTGCAGAACCAGAAGGAACCCCTGAGCATCGCTGGGTGTGGCCCAAAAAGCAAAAAAAAAAAAAAAAGCCTGAGCCAGAAGCCTCAGCATCACCGATGTTGTGGGGCCACTCACTCTGTGCCCCCAGAGATGCTCCTGCCAGCCGGAAAATCAAGCACCTGGGGGTGCTCCCGGACGTCAGTTAAGTGTAAACGGGGCTAATCAAGGTGGAGCCGCGACTCTTCTCCCTCACCGCAGGTCTGGTCAGGCAAGCTTGCCGGGCGGCAGTGTCAGGAGAACAGGGCATGCTGGAAAACAAAGGGGTATGTGATTTGCACCCTGAACTCAGATAGACAGACAGGCAGAGCAAGAGGAAACACAACAGTGGGCTGGGTGCTTCTCCTGCACACATTCGACCTGGCTCCCATCCCTGGCACCAACTGGAGCGAGCCCTGAGCACACGTGGGTGTGGCCCCAATACACATCCTCCCCCTGCCTCCCCCTACGCCACCCCTCCTGCAAATTCCTCCAGCTGCCCATACAAAAGAAGCGACTGTTATGACATCTCCCAGAGATTGTGGGGACCGGCCTGCTAGCTAGCTGGCTGGCCAGGGGGAGTTTCTGCCTGACTCGGTCTGGGCGGGAGGTTCTCCTTCCTGAGCCTCAGTCCAGCCTGGCTCGTGGCGGTCACCGTGCTGCTGGGAAGACAGGTCCCGAGGACCCTCCTGGACCCCCTCCTGGACACTGTGTTGGGGACAGTGTCTCTGTGGCACTGTGTGTGTGTCTGATGGAGGCTCGGTTTCAAGGGTCTTGGTCGCTTTCCACAGACCGCTGTGTCCTGGCTCCGGGATGTGTTCTCTACCTCTCCCTTTGCAACTCTGACTGAGCACAGGTGCCTTTTGGGACTCGGCACTTGCTGTGTTTCATGAAGCAGAATCCCACGTCACAAGAACAAGGCCTGGACTTACAGATCAGCCTGGGCATTGGCCACTGTTTCCAAAACGAAGGAAGCCAGAAGGGGCTGCTCGAACCCACCCCTTCTGCCCACAGCAGGATGCCGCTGACCCTGGGATAGGCACAGCTGCCTGCCTGGGCTCCGTGGGGTTGGAACCCTAATGACTTCGGAGGTGTGACTGTATTGGAAGATGTTGTTATTTAATTTGTTGTTGTTGTTGTTGTTGGTTTTGCTAGTGGGATATTGGGGATCACACTAATGCCCAGGCACTCTTGGCACTGTTGAGCCCAGTTCCTGGCCCTGGTGTCACCTTTGAGGAGGGTAAGGTGGAGCCGCTGTGGCATGCCCAGATCCAGCTGGAACCATGTTCCTGCTGAGAGGGAGTTTGGATTCGGGGCAGAGCAGAGCTTCCTGCCTGCCGGGGACGGTGGCCACTCAGGAGCCAGCGCCCTGCCTTTGGACTTGGTGTTGCAGAGTTGGGGTGCAAGGCCCCTTCTGCTGTTGTGGTTCCTCAGTCTGTGGTAGCCTGGTAGAGGGCAGAGCCCGGGGGTGTGTAAAGCCATCCCCTCCCCTACTCCGTCCCCAGGCCTGGCAGGAGTTGGTGCTGCCACTGGTCATCGCTGGCAGAGCTGATCCCCACCCCATAGCCTCCCCTCCCCTCCCCTCCCCTCCATTCCCCTTCCCTCCTCTCCCAGTGGACCCCACCCCCAGC
>JAOXYA010095148.1:0-10994 GCA_028565675.1 Sorex palustris
ACGTTCCTGTTCTCCTGTTCATCCTTCGTCAGTCCCCCTCAGACTGAAGACTCATTGCGGCTGAGTGGTCTGCGGCATGTGCCCACATGAACTTGAACCTTGCAGATAGTGGACGGTTCATGGGTGATACTTCCTTTTCCAGTTTCTTTTACTCAATACTTGGTCAAGCCTTTCTGGAGATTTTTTTCTTTTTTGTGCCACAGCCAGGAGGCTGTGGGTGCACTATCACCTGAGACAGTTGCTGGCTGTGATCTAGCCACACAGGTGGCTCCAGCAGGCATCACACCTGCACTCCTCACGTCACCTCCCAAAGCCCACGAGCACTTCACCTCTGTTTGTAAAGAAAAACTTAAAAGAAACCAGGGACTTTGCCTGAGTCCTTCCATACATAGCTAGGCTCTGAGCTGAGGTGGAGCAGACTTGTGGAGGTGCTCAGGGGACCATATGAGGTGCTGAGAATTGAACCAGGTTGAGATGCATGCAAGGTAATCACCCGAGCTGCTGAACTATGGCTCTAATCTCCACTTTTAAAATGAATTTTCACTCCAGCAAAATATCAGACACCTGCATCTCCTGTGGACCTTTGCACCTTCCATAGATCTTGTAAAATGCAGTGCTCAAGGCTCCTCGGGAGATGCAGTTGTGTGGGCAAGAAGGGCAGGGGTAATAGAGAACATGAAAACTGGGTGGAGCAGAGCAAACATGGGTTCCCTGCTTGGGGTCGCTGCATTCTCCTGTGAGTGACTGCTGAACCCCAGGCCCACTTAAAGGTTCCCAAACACCCAATTCTACCCAACCCCACCACCTCTATCCACAGCCCAGTCCAGGGGAAAGGATGAGCACAAAGAGAAAACAGGGAAACACACTTCATTCAATAGGCAGATGCAATAAGACAAGGGTGACAACATCGGCACACACAGTCATCTGTCTCTAAAACTACTGATCATGAGAGACTGAAACATCAGCGGACCCCAAGTCAAGGAGGCCAAGAATGCAGATGCATGGGCTCTTGGCAGGCAGGACTGTGCCCAGTGAGGGCCGGCAGACTCTCAGGTGCTGATCAGGCTCCCTCAGAGGAAAAGCTGACAGAGGAAAGGCGCTGGCAATCAGGGAACCCTTTCCTCTTCTGGCTCCCTGCTCTGCTAGGCTTGGGCTGTGCAGGAAGCGGGAGGACTGGACTGTGAGTCTATCTGGCTCTGGGGCCTCTTCCACTGTTTGGGACCCTCTGGGAAGCTTGGAGGTGCTTGGTCTTCTCAGAAGTGACTGTGGCCCCACTGAGGGTGCCAACTTTGACTCCTGGTGACGGTGCTGTCCAGAGTAGGGAAGCACATCTCCAGCTGATCCTATCAGCCAGTGTATGCAGTACCTGGCATCCCCCGGTCTCAGTCCTGGAGACTCAGGCAGAAGCAGTGGTATAGCCCGGGGAAATTGTCCATGGCCCATGCCCAGGCCTGTTCTCGGTTCAGGTCCGCTGGCATCTGGTGATCTAGGCCCTTTGTCTTCCAGGGCTTTGCCTCCTAGGTATTTCGGAAGAATTTCCTATTCACCGCTTCTTGCTCAGGAGAAGGAGCCCTGGGGTTCTCATCTTGGTGCTCACAGGAGCTGCAGCAGAGCCTAGGGAAGTTGTCTATGGCCCAGGCCCAAGCCTGCTCTCGGTTCAGGCCTGCTGGCATCCGGAGATTTGGACCCTTTGTATTCTCCCAGGGCTTCACATTCCAGGTACTCAGGAAGAATTTCCTAGACGCTGCCTCTTGCTCAGGAGAAGAGGCCCTGGGGCTCGCATTTTGGTGCTCACAGGAGCTGCCGCAAAGTGCAGGCATGTTGTTGATGGCCCAGGCCCAGGCCTGCTTTCGGGTCAGGCCCGCTGGTATCTGGACTTTTGCAACCCTGGGCCTCCAGGGCTTCTCCTCCCAGTTGGGTGTGCAGTGCCCCATGGCCTCAACTCCCTGGAGGAGAGAATCTCAGGAGCAACCAAGAGAGAATAAAGCCACCCTGCCCTGCCCTGCCCTGCCTTTATATAGTGCCTGTCCCCTGTGATGTCACAAACATACCTTATCCACACCCTACCTGGGGCCAATCAGGCTGCACAATCTCCTGGCTGCAGGTGTGACAGACAGTTTACCTGGAGGGCCTTAGGGAGGGCCTTAGGGAGGGCCTTAGGGAGGGTCTTAGGGAGTGTGTTAGGGAGGGGCAAGCTTCCTAGAGCACATTCAGGCTGGGTCGGGGACAGCCAATCAAGGGTGAGCAGGACCTTGTCTGACCCCATTCCTCTCTCCCTGGAGCCTTTCCAGCACCCTGTCTTGGCCCAGAGCTGTGAGAGGGGACTCCTGCTGCAAAGAGGAGCACATACTTGTAGGGCCAGGAGCCAGAGGCATCACTGGGGACAAAGTATCCAGGGATGTTTTTACCTGAGGTCATGGGGCACTACACAGCTGGCTGGGAAGGGAAGCCCTGGAGGGTAGATGTCCCAAACCCCAAAAGCCAGTGAGCCTGAACCAAGAGCTCCCTGGGCATGGGCCTTGCGAAACTTCCAAGTCTGTGCCGCAACTCTTGCCTGAGGAAAGAGAGAGAGAGTGTGAGTGAGCACTGAGTCTAGGTTGCCTCAAAATATGTCAGTACTGGGCCATGTTATGAGGCTCAGTGGTAAAGCACAAGACCCAGATGATAGTTTCTGAGTTTTGTTCCCAGTATGACCTATAGAAAATAGTACATCACCAAAATAAAATAAAATAGAACAAAATTGGGAGGCTAAACAGTGGGATACACTTTAACATGTAGCTGGAGTAAGCAGCCTATTGTGCCCCTAAAGCACTACCCACACACCTCCAGATGTAGTCCCCTCTCCCACAAAGACCCAATATCAAAATGGTACAGGGGTTAATTTAGATCCCAAACCCACATGGCACCTTACAACATTGCCAGGCTGGTGCAAAGGGTCCTGGCACCACACTGTGGAAGCAGCATAATTTCCTTGGGCCTTTCCACTGAATCAAAGGCCAGCTTGGTCAGTAACCTCTGCATGCCTCAGGTTCTTCCTTCCCTAAAACCCTGTTCTTTCTTTACCCGCCATCCTGGAGAGGACACTAGAGCCAAGGAAAAGGAGCACATTAAACATTTTAGGTTTATTTATTTATTTATTTATTTATTTTTGCTTAGCCACAGTTTTTATTCTTGCACTTTGATTAACAAAACTATTGATAATAGAGTTTTGGGCATTCAATGTTCCAACACCAAATGTGCCACCAGTGTCTCAAGATCCCCTGTCACCCACAGCCCTCCCACCCCCATGGTAAACTCATTTCTGTGGCAAACTCTCAGGGCCTGTTCCCATTGGCCACTGGCCATTTGTTATTCCATATATATCCCACTATGAGATGGATCATTCTGCATTCTCTCTCTATTTTTGACTGACTTGGCTTAGCATGATACTCTCTAACTTTCTTTTAGAGAATGCAAATTGCATGATTTCTTCTTTTCTTATAACAGGAGTATTCCATTGTGTATGTAGACCACAGTTTCTTTATACAGTCCTGTGCAGAGACACTAGGGTTGTTTCCAAATCATTGACACTGCAATTAACACAGGAGACCAGATACCTGGTCAAAACACCCATTCTTAGGGACCAGAACAATAATACAGCAAGAAGATATGTGTCCACCTTGCATCTTCATGTTAGAATCACCATGTACCATGCAGTGTCCACAATAGAAACTAAGATTACAGTTCCCTGAAAACCCTAGAAACTGTCTGCACTGCTGTTTTGGCACTGCATCACTTCTGGTTCCACTAGATTGAAAATCAAGAGCGCCCAGTGCACTGTCTGTGCTTTCAGCTCTCAGACCTGCCTCTCCACTGCTTTTTGCCCAATTCTTTAGGCTCATCCTGCAATTTATCACTTGTGAAGAACAAGTGGGTGCAGAAGGGCAGGTGCTGATATCTAGCGCACTACGGGGAAGCTCCCATGTCAACTTCACAGAAGATTCCCCAGTCTCAGACCCTGTCTAGCCTGTAGCGTCTGACTCCTTCCTTGGACTGTGCTGCGTCCCCCAGGCCAGTCCCTTCCCCTGCCCCTGACCCTGTCACCTCCATATTCGTAGTGCTTGCTGCATCGCTGTGTGAAGCCCCCAGACCCAGCTGTGCTTTGCTGATCCTCGCATCCCAGCTGAGTGCCCTGACTCCGGTACAAGTTAGGAAGGAGCAGTAACACGGAAAACAATCCGGGAGAACGCCAGGAGAGTTACCGCGCAGAGAAGAGCAAAAGCAACTCACGCGCACCTTTAAGCATCTCGGGACCCCACCTTGGAGGGATTTTAACTTCCTGCGAACTTTCCCTGCAGTCAGTCCGCATTGGGGGTCTCTGAGGGTCTGTTCCTCCGTGTGGACCGCAGAAGGGCGGCACCCACGTGGCGTCCAGGACGTTCACCTCGCCCCTAAGGGACCCAGGAAACCCGCTCGGGGCGGTGTCCATGCGGAGAGGAGGAAGCGCTGCGGTTGTGGCCTGGGTGTCCCGCCTTAGGTGGTCGTGGCTGTCCTCGCCTTGGTGGCCGGGGCTTGGTGGACAGGCTAAGGACCGCGGCTGCAGGGAGGGCTTTGGACTCTGGGCTGCGCGCTCAGGTGCCGCGGGGGCCCCCGGGGGCCCTGCGCTGGGCGGGTGGACGCCGCGATGGGGCGGGCAGGGACCTGGGGCCCCGGGCTGGAGTCTCCCACAGAGCATGGGCGCTGTCCCGACCCCGGGAACATCCGCCAACAGGGCTGGACAGCTAACCCCGGGGGACCAGCGCCAGGCAGCTCTGATTAGGGTCTGGCCTGCACGTTAGAGCTGGTTCTCTCTGTGTTCACTTTCATTTCAAGAGAATGTGGCTGCACCCAGAGCAACCTCAGCTGCCAGTGGCCCAGGCCAGCAGCCCCAGATGCCCAAACCAACAGATGCAGCCTCCACAGGGGATCTCCAGCTCAAGAACAGAGCCCTGCCTGCAGGGGGCATCAGGCACCAGGGGATCTCCACAGCATCTCACTGGCTGTTGCACTGCTTGAGCCCTAGGAGCAGTTTTCCTGGTACTCTGGCTGATATGGTGGGCACTGGGGGTCTCCATTCGCCGCACCACACACTTCCACACCACCTGATTGTAGGTAATTCCATAGATCAGAGGTTCTACTAGACACTTTTGTGTGTTTGCCCCGTCCCTGTCTTTGGAAAGGGCGGAGGCACCAATCGGGTGTGAGTGTGCTGAATGAGAAGCCCAGGAGGTTGCACAGGAACTCCGAGATCCCCAGCCTCCCTCATGTGCCATCTGTGAAGACGCTGCACTTTGGAGGCTTTCCTATCTGCTGTTTGGCGAGGCTCCGAGCCCAGGCACTGATTAGCACCCAGGAGTTGCTCTGCAGCGCTTCCAGTCCGCAGCGCTGGGTCCCGCCCCGCCCAGGCTCTGAGGGAGCCTCCAGCCCACAGGCTCCATGCCCCGGCTCGCTCCCTTGCGGCCGTGGGCCCACACAGCGCCAGGAACCCAGGTCCCAGAATCGGTTCAGCAGAAGGCCAGGTAGCACAACCACAAACCACCCAGCCCTGGCTCCCAGGGCGATGATGTTGAAGATGAAGGATGGAGGGACACCCAGGTCACTACCGGATCTCCCTGGAGCACGTGTCATTTCCACAGTTGCCAAACCATATTTCCTCCATATGAAATAAAGATATACTGCGAGGGTCTTGGTTTTGTTTTTTCCTCTCTCTGCGCGCTAGCTGCCCCTTGCTCTCTCCTGTTTATTAGTCAACTTACTGCATCTTCTTTGCTTCACCACAGCTGGCTAATAAACAAGAAGAGAGTTGGGAGGTGGAGGCTAAGCTGGGTCTGTGGCACTAGCTCAGCAATGCAGAAAGGTTGAGGGAGTGGGTCACTGGGTACATGACATGGCCCAGAGACATGGCCAAATTGAAAGAAGGAGTGGAAAGAGGGTAGAGTTGACAGAAAGATGCCCCTTGTCTCTTGTTCTGACAGGGAGCTTCCAAGTCTCACAGTATAATCCACACCTGCTAACCTAAGACTATAGTCTGAAAGGACGGGCTTGAAGAAGTGAGCAAAGAGGTTGAAAGGCAGGTCTGCCAGCCCCAAGCACAGACAATGCACACTTTTGGTTTTCAAGTTAGCGAAACTAGAAAGTGGTGCAGCACTTTTTAAGGCAGATGGGGCAATGTGGTCACAACTTCTTATTGCAGAAAAAGCACCTAGATAGAGTTTATAATAAAATGTTGTGCAGATTCATCTGAGAGAGTTTCTAAAGCATGGTGTGGGTCGTACAGTTTTTTCGGGACTGGTGATGCAGTATCTAATGTGCCAAGGCAGATTAACTATCAATGCAGTTTGATGTCATTTCTTGTGGGAGGTACATTATGGACGCAATTTCAGGTGGAGCCAGCAGAGCTGACTGTTTCCATGTAGATGCCTCGTAGTAGCAGCAGTTTCTTATGTAGGTGGAATGGTGGTCGAAGGACTTTCTCATACCTGGACAATTCATTTCCTTGAGGACCTGGCATGGAAGACAGAGTTCCTAAGTCGTTTCCCAGCATCATCTGTGCCCAACCACCTGCCGGGAACCAAAATGTCAGTACAGCCTGAGCTGCAATGTAAGAACTAATCTCTTCTTGGAAAAA
Organism: Sorex palustris; assembly: GCA_028565675.1. Classification (NCBI taxonomy): domain Eukaryota; kingdom Metazoa; phylum Chordata; class Mammalia; order Eulipotyphla; family Soricidae; genus Sorex; species Sorex palustris. The sequence goes on from JAOXYA010095148.1 coordinate 6,647, forward strand.
AATGTTAAAATACATTGTGTAAGTTTCTAGCTATGCCTGGGATAACTGCCATGAGCCTGCCATTCGGGCTCACACCATGATTTACTGAATATCTGCATGATTTATTAATTTCCCATTTTGCCCACTTCCTCATGTAATCCATTATAAAAAGCTAGCTTGGGAAATATACATTTGGAGCATGATCAGAGTCTGGTCTTGCTCCCATTCTTCTGCTCTCTTTTTTTCCCCACTCGCGCACCCTCTCCCGGTTATCCAAGTTTACTAGTCCCGCAGCTAAGGGCAGGTGGCACCCAATGTCAGGCTGGGCACAAGGGACCCCTGGACCACTGGAAAGTGGCCATGCTCACAGGAAGTCAGGGACTCCGGGCAGGTAATAGGTGATTCTTTTCAACCTCGGCCAATCCCACGACGTGGTCCATGCACTGACCAAGAAACTAAATTATGGCCTGTCTTCAGTCTGTTTCTTCCATTTGTGTGCACTCTTTTGAAGTTCCTTTTTTTATACTTTTCCTTATTGTTTACTTGATTTATGCTTTTGTTTGTCTGCTTGAGTGTTATATTTCCCTGAAACAACAAGGATCTCTCCCCCATGGGCACGGGTCAGGTATTTAAGAGTTATTGGGGCACCCGCCACTAGAAGACTCCAGTGACAGGATAAAGGGATCACAGCATCAAATCCCAGATAAATTCGCCCCCCCCCCCGCGCGCAAGAAAAAATTGTGCATCTATTAGGCACTCATCTCAATTACTCCACTGGCCCCTGATTACTCTGAGATCGTTGATAACTGCAACTCTTGTCCTTCTTTATTAACATGGGGCAGACATTGAGTAAACATGGCTTATTTCTTAAAGGACTTAAAAGCTCCTTGAAAAGATGAGGAACTGGGGTAAAGAAAAAGGATTTGCAGAAAGTTTTTACCTTTATTACTGAGGTTTGCCCCTGATTCTCCCAAGAGGGTACTACTGATGAGAAACACTCGGGGAGAGTGGGCTATGACTGTTTGAAGGATTATTATGGCACCTTTGGACCTGAAAAGGTCCCTGTTCAAGCCTTTTCCTACTGGAACTCATTAATGATATCCTTAAATTTATAATCATTCTCCCCGAAGCATAGGACATTGTTCAACAGGGCAGAAAATGTTTACAGCGCAGCTTGTGGTTCTATTGTCATTTCTATGCTGGATGGCCCCCCTGCTGCTGGTGTGCGCTGGCGATGGTCCTGCCAAAACCCATTCAAAGTAAAATGAATCCCCCTCCCATAATGATCAGTCTAAAGATTCTCCTCAGGTTAAGTCCCTTTATCCCTCCCTTACTGTCCCTCTGGATGATCTTTCACCTAAGGACCTTGCAACTTTAGAATATGAGGCCATTATCATGATGAGCTGAGTTGTGTTCCCCCCCCCCATCCTGATTTTGCTTCTATTCTACCTTCTGCTCCCTCCCCTTTACCTAAAACTTACCCTTTTTGTGCTCCAATGATTCTTGATTTTAACCCTGAGATTGCTAATCTTCAGAGGGCTAAAAGCCATTGTGTACAGAGGTGGCCGCTCTTCGGGCTGTTCTCCAACAGAAACAGGAGCATGTCCTCTTGATTAAGGAACTCCATGCATTAGATGAAGAATTAGTGAAACTTTCCCTTCCTAAGGAAACCCAATCAAAACACCCCAAAAAATCTCCTATCCTTGTCTTCCCCTTCACCCATAGTAAGACCTTCAGGCTGACACCCCCTGGAGATCTGATCCTGTCCCCGAGAAACTTGGCCCTGGAGCTCAGGAGCCAGACCCCCAGGAGGATGGTGGTTCAGAAAACTCAGGTTCTGAGGAGGAAGAAACTTCTGATTACCCAGACCAGTCTGACCCGGTCTAGGTCCCTGGCCAAAAATATCACAGCCTTAGCATTAAAAACCTTAAAGAACTGAAAGCGGCGGTAACCCAGTATGGACCCATAGCTCCCTTTACTCTGGCACTCCTTAACAATCTTAGTGACTGCTGGCTGACACCTGACGACTGTTATTTTTTTGGCGCGGGCAACCTTGTCCGGTGGCAACTATGTCCTGTGGAAGACTGAGTTCATTGAGAATTGCAGGGAAACCGCCCAAAGAAATCTGGATAATGTAGCCTCTAAAAACGGGACTAGAGATAAACTCTTGCGCCACAATCCATATGACATTAACAATCGCCAGGGCCGTTTTATCCTCCCTGGTCTCGTTGCCCAAATTCAGCATGCTGGTCTGCTGGTCTTAAGGCATGAAAAGTCCCCCCCGCCACCCCCCCCAAGGGGTCTGTGACCACCTCTCTCATGAAGCTTCAGCAGGGTACAGATGAACCCTATAGCAGTTTCATCAGCCACCTGACTGAGGTGGCTGAGCACTTGGTCCACAGCAAGAGGAGAAAATGAAAGTGCTTTTGTCAAACACTTGGCATTTGAGAATGCTAACCCTGTATGCCAAGCAGCCATCTGTTGGTGCCGACCTCTCAGATTACTTTTGGTTATGCTTGGGGATTGGCTCTTCTCATGCCATTGGGATGGCCATAGGGGCTGACTTAAAGGAATATGTCATCCCTAAAGAAAAAAACCTTCAAATGTGGACAACTAGGTCATTTTGCACAGAATTGTACTACAGGGGTCCCCCCTCCTAACACTCCCTGCCAAGGTTGCAAAGGAGGAAACATTGGGCCTCTGAGTGCCATTCAAAAACTAATATTCATAACAATCCCCTCCCTCCAGGGAAATTCAAGCAGGGCCAGCCCCAGGCCCCTACCCAGAAGCAAACTGCCAGGGCTCTCAGGTTTGCTCCTCAGTCATTTGTTCCTCCAACACATCCCCCTTTGCAGACTTTAACTCCTCCCTCTGCATCTTTGCTGAATTGGTTCGGGACTCTCCAGGTCACCCCAATTGGACCTTTGTTCCCCCACCAGCACAATATTGAGCCCTGAAGCAGGCACTCAGGTATTGTCCACCAGGGGTGCTGACTCCTGCAGCTCTTGGGAGAAAACTTATTCTACTAACCAGAAATATATTTGCTGGGAATACCGGCAGTCATCATCCTTACTCACATGCCCAGCATGGAATTTGCCCATATTGGCCTTGTCCTCATGACCAGCTCTACGGGGAGCACTTTGACATTTCTTTCCCCTCCTAAGAATTGCCAGTTGGACCAATGTACTCCAGTAAAATATAGAATCTCTGATCCCTCCAGTTCCCATTGGAGCTCCAAGTCCTATGCCGGGATCAGAGTGGATGGAAAAGGGACAGACCCCATGAGTTTAATTACGGTTCAGGCACCCACCCCTTCACCTGCAGAGATTGTTCCTGAACATTTGGCTCATGCATCCCAGGTTTTATAATCTCTTGCACAACAAGTTAACCCAGTACATTCTTGGACCTTTGCCCTTTTACTTGAATTGTTGAAATATTCCTATCAATTGCTTAATGCTACTCAGGTTGGGTACACTCAAGGGTGGTGGTTCTGTATGCGCCCCTCCTATGAGGTCCCCCTAGATGCCTCCAGCTGACTGATTAATGATATCCTTAATTCCTCTGAAGTAATTAAGCCCTGTCATGATAATAGACCTTTGTATTAGTTTTTCCATCATGTGCTGTCTACAGTTCCAGGGAACCTTACTTGCTTTAATAAGTCTAATTTATCCGGTATTCCTACTCGGAAACTTTCCCTTGATTGTAAAAAATTTCTGAAACCCCCAGTAATGGATGCTGCCCTTAAGTATTGCCCTCCATATAATGCCTCATTTCTTTGTGACACGGGTATTCGCCCCTTTCTGTGTGGAAATTGGACTGGAATTTGCACCATTGTCTTTGTTTTCCCACACCCTAGTATACTCCCAGCATTCAAACCAATCGTAATACTTTTTTTTTTTTACATTTTTGGGTCACACCCAGTGATGCACAGGGTTTACTCCTGGCTCTTCACTCAGGAATTACTCCTGGTGGTGCTCGGAGGACCATATGGGATGCTGGGAATCGAACCTGGGTAGGGCAAAGCAAATGCCCTACCCGTTGTGCTATCACTCCAGCCCCCATCCCAATACTTTTGAAAGAACATACCCAGGTCTCCTGCCTTTATGCCTTTTCTTCTTGGCCTGGGAGTGGCAGCTGGGATTGCCACAGGCACAGTCATCACCAATGCTGTCTCCTTACATGAGTCCTTGCAAAATCAGCTGATAGGGGACATCCAAGAAGTATCCCAAATTATTTTGACTGTTCAGGAGCAATTAAATTCTCTTGCCCAAGTTGTATTGCAGAATCGACGGGGTCTGGACCTCCTTACTGCCAAACAGGGTGGCCTTTGTGTTTTTTTGCAAGAAGAATGCTGCTTCTTCGTCAACCA
>JAOXYA010095165.1:0-10993 GCA_028565675.1 Sorex palustris
TTACTCCTGGCTCATGCACTCAGGAATTACTCCTGGCAGTGCTTGGGGGACCATATGGGATGCTGGGAATTGAACCTGGGTTGGCCGCGTGCAAGGCAGATGCCCTACCCGCTGTGCTATCGCTCCAGTCCCTGCCCATTCTCTTTGAAGTAAAATTCATTTAAAGAAATCTGCCTAGAGAATGTGTGTGTGTTTGGGGGGGAGGGGTGGCGGGGGAGGTACACAAGAGAACATGGGCTTCTCCAAAGGGGAAAAATCGAAGGCCACATTGCAGAAGTGCAATGGGCCGTTCAGCAGAATGGGACACGCCCATGAGGTAGGAAGGGAGGAAGAACCCCTGCTAGTGACACGTCAGCACATGTGCCTCTGCTCGTGTGCCAACTGGGATGCTCCGACACTGTTCTGTTTGTCTGACCCGTAACCCTGCGGCCGGCCTGGCCCTTTAAAGGCTCTTGGCACTCAGTAGCAGCCTTTGGTAGAGACAAGGGTGAAGCGAGCCTCTTACCACAGACAAAGGCTGTGAAGCTACTGAGATCCAATGCACCTCCCTTTCCTGAAGTGGGATTTGGGGGGGAAGGGGTTGGTGCTCAGGGGTAATTCTTGGTGGGATTTAGGGGACCATATGTGGTGTGGGGGACTAAAGCAGGGTTGGCTGCATGCAAGGCCAGTGCCTCACCTGCTGGACCATGGCTCTGGTCCTGTCTGGACACTCCTAACAAGGCCTTCCAACAAAGGAGGAGCCTGTGCTCTTTGCTGTAAGAATAAGAAAAGTGGGGCCAGAGAGCTAGCACAGCGGGGAGGGCATCTGCCTTGCATGCGGCCGACCCAGGTTCGATCCCCGGCATCCCATATAGTCCCTGAACACCTCCGGAGTAATTCCTGAGTGCAGAGCTGGGACTAAGCCCTGAGCATTGGAGGGGGTGGTCCCAAAACTTTTTTTTTAAAAAAGCTCCATTTTGAGTTGATTTTTGCATAAGACACGAGGTTTAGGTCACAGTGTCTGTCTGCACGTGACTGACCCTCCACCACCACCTGAGGAGAAGCGAGTCTTCCTTCACTGAATTGTTTTGCGGGGCCTGTTTGTGGAGTTCTAATTCTGGGTTTCTATTTTGCTGCCTTACTCTCTGCATCTGTCCCTTTAGGCTTTTTTTTAGAAACATTATTTATCAAGTGGAGAAAGTTCCTTCATTTCCTCATTTGCTGAGCCTTTAGCATAAATATATGTCAACTATCTTTGAATGCCTTTTCTGGAGCAGCTTATAGAACTCTATGATGTTGCAAAAATTGTGATGACGGCAGGTTACAAGTATTGATGACTTTTAATGGCATATTTTATGACAATGGCAAGTTTTATGACATGATTTACAGGCAATCAAATATACCTCTTCAAAGTGTACGATTCTACGGACTCACTGCCGTGCAGTCACCTCCACAACACATTTTATTTTATTTTTTGCACGTCAGCATCAAAAAGAACCTCTAGAGCCACTGGGGATCGCTCCATGCTGCCCAGCCCCACCACTGGCAAGTTGCCGTGAACTGACTGCTATATAACACGTGGCCTTCCATGTCCAATGTGTTCCACTCAGCATCCTGTTCCCATGGCAGCAGCGGCCACACTTCCGTTTTTTCTGGGATCAAACAGAGCCGGATGCATGGCGTCCATTCCCAGCTGAGGGATCTTTGGGTTGTTTCCATTCTCTGCCACCATGGGCAATGCTGTTGTAAGCATCTGGGTAGCATCTTTCTGCGTGTGTGTGGTGTGGCTATGTTTAAGTCTCTAGGATTAGCACTGCGAGGTTTGACTCTTTGGTTTCCCAAAGTTTTGACATTCACGCAGTTTTCTCTGATGCTGTTAGAGTCAGCGCAGTCACGTGGGTCCTTGTAATGTGCAGTTTCCTATATTCCCATCCCAGTGGAGGCACTGCACTGCGTGGGCCACTGTGGCCACACGCTCAGATAACCTGCAGCGTTAACATCCCCTTAACCTACCAACTGGTGACCTGTATACCCCTACAAATGATCCATATAAAACCTTTTCTACTTCAATTTTCATTTCTATTTTTATTTCCATTTTCAACTGTCTTCTATTTAATTTTCATTAGTTTTCTGGAGTTAAGTTGTAAGAGTTATTTATATATTCCAAGTGTAAGTTCCCTTCATTCACATGCAATTTGCAAATATTTTCCCCCTTTCTAATGATTGGTTTTTCACTTTCTTGACGGCATACTTTTCAAGCAGGTTTTTCATTTTACAAAGTACATAGTTTATCTACTTTTTCCAGTGTCATGTATACCTAAACCAACATCAGAAAGATCTGCTGTAGTGTTCCTTCTAAAATGCTGCTATTTTACCTCTTGGGCAGATCTGCAATACATTAGAAACGAACTTTTGGTATGGAGCATGGATGCCCGAATGCTGAGGCAGGGTCGGGCACTTGGAGCAGACAGTACTCGGGCAGGTTACGGGTCCTGCACACATGGCCGTGCTCAGCGGCTATGATTTTACTGGGGGCTTTAGCATCTGATCTCATAAGGGATAATGGTTCACGGTTTTCTTTTTTTTTTATACTTTTTTTGTTTTTGGCCTAGTCTTAACTTTATAAACTAAGTTTGTTCCACTTCTATTTTCTTGAAAAGACTGTGTAAAATCAGTATTATGTCTTCTTCAAGGATTTTCTAAAATTCTCCGGTGAAGCCAGCAGAGCCCAGGGCTGTCCTTTGAGGAGTATTCAACAGTCTCATTCCCTTTGGCCCTTAGCAGCATCGCCCATCTGTCCCCTGACACACTGCATCCCTGCGCTCATCCGTCTGATACTGCCGGGGCGAGGGCCGAGTAAGGATGCTAGACTCTCCCCGCGGCGCCCCCAGAGGCTGAGGAGAGGACAAGGGCAGCCTGGCTCGGCCAGAGGGAGGACAGTGGGTTTCTGCTGGCGACAGGGACACTGGGGACAGAGATCGGGGCTGTGCCCGGGGGCAGGCCGTGTGGACACTGCGAGCACTGCGCAACAGGCCAGCCGGGGACGGGGACGCAGGCAGGGAAGCAGCCAGCAACCAGCCGGTGGAACTGAACTTCCCGGGTTCTAGGCGCCTGCTCCGGCCACACCGGGCGGGTCATTGCTGGCTTCAATCACAGCCCAGACTCAGTTTCTCCCTTGAGGGACTCCCAGGCATTCCAGGGGCCACAGATCAAAGATGCAGCCACACGGCTGGGGCACAGGAAGGAAACAGGTGGGAGGCGACCTGGGTGGGGAAAGGGTGAGTGACCCGGGCCTGGAGCCTTGGACTGGACCAGGACACGCTCGCCCTGCAGACCCTGTATCTATGAAGGATTTCCAATTCATTTCTACTTGTTTAAAGAACATACTCTTTTGTTGAGTTTTGTGCCATGACTCAAAATATGGTCAATGGGGCCAGACAGTCTAGGGGTTAAGGCACTGCTTATACGGCCAATCCTGGTTTGATCCCTGGCACCACAGACAGTCCCCAACACTGCCAGGGGTCACTCAAGAGGAGTCAAGAACAGCCCCTAAGCATCACAGGGTATGGCCCAAACCCCTGCTTTCCCAATATATCAAATTAAATATATATGGTCTCTTACAATGAACTGTCACTGTGTCAGAGAGAATGTATATTCTGTTGTTTGGTGGAATGACTTATAAAAAAATAAATATATATAAAAACATATAAATTTATGTGTCTGAATTAGATCCTACTGGGCAACTGTGTGGTTCAGATCTTCAGTATCAATGCTGATTTTCTTAGAAACATGTTCAAGTATCCAAATATAATTAGGGATTTATTTCTTTCCAATCTATTCATTTTGCTTTGTGTAATTTAAGGTTCTGCTGTTTGGTGCATATACATTATAGATCTTCTTGATGAATGATCCTTTATGTCCCCCTTTGTCTCTAGTAATTTTCTCTGCCCTGAAGTCTACCTTATCTGATAATAATATAGTCACTCTTGCTTTATTAAAAAAAATTAATATTTACAGGGTATAATTTTTCAGTCTTTTGCTTTAAACCTTTGCCACTGTGGTTGAAATGAGTTTCTGATGCAAACATCTATTGTAGGATCATGCTTTTTAACACATCCTGTCAATTTCTGCCTTTTAATTGGTGGATTTAGGCAATTTACAATCGGGGTGATTATGAATATGTCAGGGTGAAGTTGGCATTTTACATTCTCTTTTCTGATTTCTTCTTTCTCATTATCCTGTTTCTCTTTTCTCATCTTCTTATAAGCTCCACACACACACTTCTTTTATGGATTTCATCCTAACTTATGAAATATTTTAAAATATTAACTCATGTTATTTTCTTAGTGATTCCTCTAGATTTTACTATCTAGCTCTGTCTCTGGGCTGGAGCAATAGCACAGCCGGTAGGGCATTTACCTTGCATGTGGCCGACCCGGGTTCGATTCTTCTGTCCCTCTCGGAGAGCCCGACAAGCTACCGAGAGTATCCCGCCCGCAAGGCAGAGCCTGGCAAGCGCCCCGTAGCATATTCGATATGCCAAACACAGTAACAACAAGTCTCACAATTACTGGTGCCCGCTCGAGCAACTCTATGAACAACGGGAGGACAGTGCTACAGTGCTATAGCTCTCTCTCTCTCTCTTTCTCTCTCTCTGTCTGTCTCTCTCTCTCTCTCTCTCTATATATATATACAATATACACATATGCATAAGTTATCTGGACAACTGGTATCAATGTTTTATCATTTTGAGTATAATCTTCATTTGCTATGTTCCTGCACTTTCTCCACTTTCCCTGTATCACAGTCTTAAGTATTTTTCAATAAATACAGTAGGTAGACATAATTTTTGCTCGAACCAGCAGATATTATTTTAAAAGTCTTAAGAGAACAGTTGCTTGCTTTTGCCCCTTATTTTCAGCCACTGTGATTTTCTTCCTGTGAAGACAACTTTCCATAGCTGTGCTTTTAGGGTGTTGACAAACAAATAATTCTCTTGTTTCTCTTTTCCTGAGAATGTCACTGTTTCCTTTTCCTTTCTGAAGGACAGTTCCCTGGAAATACATTCAAGGCTGGCAGTTCTCTGCTCTGGTGCCTGAGGGGAATCTGGCCTTTTCCGTAGCCCCCGTTTGAATCGAGGTTCCTTAAAAGTACCCCTTCAGTTTTCTCTGCTTCCGAGACTTTTTTTCTTTCGGTTTTCACCAGGGTTTTGTTTGTTTCTGATTTGGGGGCCACACCCAGAAGTGTGCTCCCAGAAGTGGCTTTCCTGACAGAGGCCCACTTGGCTTAGAGATCCGGTCCAGTTTGGGAAGTTACCAGCCATTGTTTCTTTCCATGCCTTTCTAGTCCCATTCACTTTCTCCACTCAACTGGGCGATTTTACTATCACACAGTATCAATTTTTTTTTCATTCTATAAATCCCTGTTGTTCAGCATTCTTAATTTTGTTGATCTGCCTTGACATTCATCAGTTTTCTCATGCTCATCCACACTCCATCAATTAACCAATTAATTAAGCTTTGGTAGATTTTAAATTTTGGCAACTGCATTTTTCACCTTGGTATTTCTCATTCGGGGTTCTTTTTTGGTTTCAGGAGAATTTGGTTATTTGCTAGAGCAGTTTTTTTTTAAAGGTTGCTTTAAAATCCTTGTCAGAGACCAATCCTTTTTTTTGCTTTTTTGGGTCACACCAAAAAAGGTGATGCACAGGGGTTACTCCTGGCTCTGCACTCAGGAATGACTCCTGGCGGTGCTCAGTGGACCATAAGGGATGCTAGGAATCGAACCCGGGCCGGCCGCGTGCAAGACAAACACCCTACCCGCTGTGCTATCTCTCCAGCCCCAGAGACCAATCTTGAGTAAAGAGATAGAAACAGTAATTTAAAGTTTCCTCCAGAACCAAAAATCCCAGTTCCAGGTGCATTCCTAAATGAGTTCTACCCAACTGCAACTACCCATTGAGTGTGGGGTCGGGTGGAGAGCTGGGCTGACCGGCGGGAGGCAGGGGTGCTGGGTGAGGGTGACGGAACTATGGACACGGGCAGCCATCATTCACGGTTTCTGTTACTGCAAACCACAGAACCCCAATCAACAATTGTAGCACTGTAGCACTGTCCTCTCGTTCATCAATTTGCTCGAGCGGGCCAGCAGTAATGTCTCAAAGAATTGTGAGACTTTTTACTGTGTTTGGCAGATGGAATAAGTCATGGGTAGCTTGCTAGGCTTTGCCGTGTGGGAGAGATACTGTAGCTTGTTGGGCTCTCCGAGAGGGGCGGAGGAATCGAACCCAGGTCGGCCTCATGCAAGGCAAATGCCCTACCCACTGTGCTCCAAAAATCCTCATTAGAGAATCTCTGCAGCGCTTCATCCTGGTTCTGATGCCAACTGACTTCTTCCAACAAACTGGAAGTTCCTGGCTCTCTGGATACAGAACTTCCGATGGGATCAGCATCATCTTAGGTCATTTATTGCAAAATGCTGGACCCTTGCAGCCTAGGAGCCTGGGGACGGCACGAGGGGGGCAGTGGGGAGACCCCAGCACTAATGCCACACTGCAGGGGGTGGGAAGCATTTGGACCCCTCTCAGCCCTGCGGACACCCTTGCCGTGAAAGCAGTTCACTGCTCTGTCCATCTCCCGCCTCCCAGTATGGGCGTTTAGCCCCCTGCCCAGCTCTGCCGGCCACCACGATGGGTCAGAGTTCAAGAGATGCACATTGTGCCATCAGGACCACTGGGGCATGAGGGGAGGAGGCAGTGAGTGCCAACTCTGTCTGCCAACGCCCTGCTGCTGCTGGCAGTGGGGACAGACCCGGGCACTGAGCAGGGGTGACTGTGCAGTGACAAGCTGTGACTCAACAAGTACCGCGAGAGGCGAGAGCCTCAGCTCGCCTGGTTCCTGCCAGCGCTCCCTCAGGGGACAGGGCGACTGGACAGGAGGTCGGGGCTGGTCGTGCTCAGCCCTTGTCAACACTGTGTATTTGATTCCATCTGTGGCCACACCCAGCAGCACTGCTCAGGGGTTGCTCCCGGTTAGGGGCTGGCTCCCGGTGGGCCCGGGGTCCGATGTGGGGCTCCTGCTCTTCGAGCCGTCTCCTGGGAGGGAAGATCAGCCGCCTGCTGAAATCTGCTGGCACGCAGGGGGCGGAAATCGGAGACCCCTGTATGCGACAGGGCGCTCCACAGACAGAGCCCTGGAGGGCCTGGAGCGTCCCAGGTTTTTTTCCCAAGGGAGAGGGTGTGGGGATCAGTGTCTTGCCTGATGGTCTGGAGCGGGAGGGTCCGGCGGGATCGGGACGCGTTTCTGTGGCTGGCCCCCCACCCCCTGCTCCCCGCCAGTGATGCACAGGGGGGTCTCCAGCGCTGCTCCTCAACTTTGGCACCTCCTGCCTCCTCGTCCGCCTCCTTTTTTTTGCTCTACCTCCTAGAATCTTCCTAGACTTGCTTGCTCTGTTATCCCCACGCTCTCATTCTCTGAGGAGGCTCCTGGGGAAAGGGTGTCCTCCATTGTTGTCAGAAACAGAAGTTGTGCCTGTTTGATTCCAGTGCTTTTATTCTGCTGGAGGGCTGCTCCAAGCAGTGCTCAAAGGCAACTCCTGGCTTTGTGCTCGGGAGCTCACTTTTATTTTTCTCTTCTTTTCTTTCTTTCTTTCTTTCTTTCTTTCTTTCTTTCTTTCTTTCTTTCCTTTTTTTTCCCCCTTTTATGTTCGGGGTTTACTCCTGGCTCTGTGTTTAGCAATCACTACTAGTAGGGCTCAGGGAACCGAACCCAGGTCAGCCACATGCAAGGCAAGGGCCTTAAACTCCTGTATTATCTTTCTAGCCCTGTTATACTAATTTTAACAGATGTTTTGTAAGACTTTTCTTACTTACACTGAGCTAAGTATCATTAATAATCATTTTCCTAGGAATGTAAAAAAAGGAACGAATCACAAATTTATAAAAACAAAACAAAATGAAACAAAACAGAACAAAAAACCCAAGTTACTCTGAATGAATCTTAATTAATTAATGCATATTCTCCAAACTCTCGGCCAACCCGAGTTCGATTCCTCCACCCCTCTCGGAGAGCCCAGCAAGCTCCCGAGAGTATCTCGCCTGCACAACAAAGCCTGGCGAGCTACCCGTGATGTATTCAATATGCCAAACACAGTAACAACAAGTCTCACGAAAGAGACGTTACTGGGCCCGCTCGAGCAAATCGATGAACAACGGGAGGACCGTGATACAGTGCTGCAAACTCCCAAACAAAATCTTGTCTTTGCTTGTATTTCTCTTCCTATTTTCTATAACACTTAGTTACGCATATAGTCAGTACATACCAAGTGCTGAATTTGCATCTAGAAACAGAGCGAGGCTTCTGTGAAGGCTCTGCGCTCCCCCTGGAAGACAGAGCCCCGGGAAGTACTGGAGTTTAGGGTGCTCACCTTACACCCCCCCTACCCCGGGGGATCACGCAATGGAACAGTCCTGAGAGGTGAGTTCTGTCCAGGGGCGAGCCGTGTTCGAGGAAAGAGAGCGAGAACTGTGGCATGTGTGACCCGGCCACGGCTCCGGGACAGAGCAGACGGTTCGGGAGGCGCCGGGGCCTGGGGACTGAACAGGACACTGAGCAGGACGCCGAGAAACCGTTTCCCTCTTTCCTGGCACTGCTAAAGTAGGTGATTTCATTTTTGTCACTTGCACCGGTACGAGGGTCAGGCGACTCAACACCCCTGATCTTAAAGATGACTCACCCCTCTAGATATCTGCTTCTCCTGCCTGGTACTTTCCAACTCCATCTTCCCTTCCTCCTTGCTCCTCTTCAAAAGGGGCTTATTCCACACCCCCCCTCCCCACCACCGCTTTCTGCCTGGAGAGGAGACGCGGTAGGCTGCAGGACAGGTCACCCCCAAGGCTCCGGAGTGACGAGTCCCCCCTCTACCATCGCCCAAACCAGGCTTCCCATGACTCGGCCGCCACCCCGAGGTGGGCAGCCTGGTGCTGTCCCTTGGGCTGCGTCTTGCTAGGGGCAGTGAGCTTTGGAAGGCTCTGCCCGACTAGCCACGGCCTCCTCTCCTCTCTGCACACCGCAGCCTGGTCCTGGCGATGACCAGGAGCCGAGCAGTCCCAGGGTGCAGGCGGGGGCACAAGTGAGCTCCGAACTCCCCGCAAACAGCGTTTCCGAGGCCCTGGTGGCTTCCCCTCCCTATCTGGACGCTCCGGGTGACCTGACGCACCCTTCCTGGGAGTGCCAGGGTCGGGCCCACACAGCCCGCGGCACTTAGCCAACATCACTAATTTGTGAGGTGGTAAAAGGAGCCAATAAGAAGTTGACTTCAAAGACATTCAAAGTGAATGCTGAGAACAGGGTGCAGACAGACAGCTTTGAAAAGATGTGACGCACGGCTGGGAACCGAGACCGCGGCATGCACGAGCAGGCCCCGGAAGGACCCGATAAGGCCTGCCACCTTCCCGGGCGGGTGGGTGGGCGGACAGATGGTCCAGGCAGGAAGTGAGAAGGCGGGTAGCATGGGGAGGTGAAGTCCAGGAGGGAATTGCTCCCGAGAGCCCCCATGGCTCAGTGGCTTCGTATGACAATGGAGAGAGAACAGGGAAGTCACAAGACAACAACAGTGAAAACAGTGACAACAACAAGCACTGGAGAGGAGGAGCGGAACTGACTTATTTTTCGGCAGAGCACAGCCAGTGGTGCTCACGGCCACATCTGGCTCTGTGCCGTGGGGGTAGAGAGCAGATGCAGTGCTGGGATTTGAACCAGGGTTGTGGCTGCAGGTTAAGCGCCTTGACCTTTGATCTGATGTTCAGAGTTTCCACCTATATAGATACATCTTTATGATAGCTATGTCACACAGATAGTAATACCAATAAAGCAGAAGTAGTTGACCAACTGGCAATACACAAATCAAGAAAGTAGATGTTACCAGCAGCAAAGAAGGTCACTTTGTACTGATTAAGTCCTCTAGGAGATAATTATAAAAACATAAGCAACTTCAGTAGCCAACTGTCGATAACAGAGAAAACAGTTAAATAGAAACAAACAAGAAAATAAAAGACATGAATAATACTATCAACTAGAGCTCGCGAGAGACTGACAGAATATCCCACTTAACAACAGTAGAATACACGTCATCCCAAGTACAAGACGAGCTTCTCCAATGCCATAATGCCTGTGTCAAATTTCTAAAAATTAAGATCTAATAGGGTCTGTTCTCCAACAAGATTAAAAAAATTAAAAGGGGCCAGAGAGGTATTACAGGAGTTTAAGGTGTCTGCCTTATAGCCCACCTTCCCGGGTTCGATCCCTGGTATCATCTGTGGTTCCCAGGGCCCATCCAAGCGTGATCTCTAAGCACAGAGTCAGGAGTTGGCCCTGAGCACTGCTGGTGTTATCCACAAGAAAAAAAAAAGTAGAAAGACATAAATGTTTGTTATCCATGACCGCACAAATAACACGTGGTAAAAGTAAATGATGGGCAGAAAGAATGGAGTAACGATATGCCACGGCAGGGATGAAAATGAAAGCCTGCACGGAAGTCCCTGGGCACTGAATCCATTGTACAGGGTGTGCAGAATGGGGAAACCGACAGTAGGAGAGGGGCTGGAGTGATGCTACAGCAGGTAGGGCGTTTTTTGCCTTGTATGCAGCTGACCCAGGTTCAATCCCTGGCATCCTAGAGGGTTTCCCAAGCACCACCAGGAGTAATTTCTGAGTGCGGAACCAGGAGTAACTCCTAAGCATTACTGGTGTGACCCAATAAGAAAAAAAAAAGGTAGGAGAGCTGCTTGGGAGTTAAGCGGGGAGGAGCGATGAATAACCACTAAGTGCAGAGACTTTCAGGGGGTGGGGATGGAAACGTTCTGGAATGAGTGGTAACAGATGCACGGTTCGAAGACTAAACAAAAAATTCGAATCCATTCTGCATTTGGCCGGCTGCGATAGCACAGCGGTAGGGCGTTTGCCTTGCACACAGCCAACATGGCCGACCCAAGTTCGATTCCTCCGCCCCTCTCGGA
>JAOXYA010095203.1:0-10993 GCA_028565675.1 Sorex palustris
GTACTTGATCATTGTATAACTGAAACCCAAGCACAAAAATTTATGTCTATAACTGTACCTCATGGTGTTTCACTAATAAAAAAAATTTTAAAAATAAATAAATTATACTTCTTCTTTTCTGAATGGATTCCAAATAGAGATGTTCCCAGTTTGGGCTTTGTCTTTCCTGGGTTTGGGGCTTTCTCTCTGCTGCTATGGCATCATTACCCTGTCTCCCTCCAACCCAAATTGTTCAGAGTATTCGTTAAGAATATGGCAGGAATATAACTTAAAGGAAGAAAGCATAGTTTGTACTTCAATGTCTCTTAAGCATCAGTGATCATTTCTTTCATCATACTCGCCAGACCTGTACTTTCACTGTAGACGCCAAATTACAGAGCGTGATGGAGTTCAAAAGTGTTTGATCACCATTGTCAGTCAAGATTTTTGGAAATACCTTTTGCAGAACAGAATGCTGATGCTCTCCCGCAGTGATACCTGCATGAACATGTAGACTGCCCTACATGTGATGAGTAGGTGAAGAATGGATTCATCGCCACTCATGTCTGACCCCTGTGCCACTATGCTATCCATTCAGTCCTTGAGCACTTTGAGATGAGAACTTCTATGAACTCGGGAGAGTCAGCATGATGAATCTTAAAGAGGAAGGGCCTGGGTCATGTTTGTGGCAATCTTACAAAACTATTCCATTGCACAAATGATGAGAAGAAATAAAGATTTCTTGTTTAAAAGGACAAATGTTTCAAGGATGTTTTCATTTTTAAATGCCTCTATTGTAAACTGACCTGTTGTAGGTCATACAAAAGACTGACATTTCCTGAGAAAGCAAGTTTTACCCTTTCTCTGTGATTGGGAGTTTGAAAGCTCTTGCCTTCTCCCTTATGTGCATTGAAATAGTTGGATGTAATCATTTTTGAAGGGAGTCACACCTGGAGATGCAGGTTACTACTGGCTCTGCACTCATGAATTACTCCTGGTGGTGCTTCAGGTCCAAAATGGGATACTGGGAATCAAACCCGGGTCAGCCGTGTGCAAGGCAAATGCCATACTCACTGTGCTTTCACTCCAGCCCCAATACATTGATTTTTTTCAGGCTGACTTAGCAATAATCAGAGGCAATAACCTTGTATATGTGCAGAAACATACAAGAATAATAATCTTATAAAGACCTAATGGAGATCCTTAAGGTTCTTACAGTCTCTTAAGAAAGTCAAGAGGGGCTGGAGAGATAGCACAGCGGATAGGGTGTTTGCCTTGCACGCAGCCAACCCGGGTTTGATTCCCAGCTGGTCCCCTGAGCACTGCCAGGAGTAATTCCTGAGTGCAGAGCCAGGAGTAACCATGTGCATCACCGGGTGTGACTCAAATGCAAAAAAAAAAAAAAGTCAATATTCCTTTCTCCATTTTTACAAGAGTGATTTTTTTCTATTTCATAGGTTGGTAAAAGTTAGAATTTCCTTTTTGCCTTCGCATCTACGGGCTTTAAATGTAGGCAAGTAAAAAAAATTGAGACTAGTGAATTATTTTTGGCAACTTTTGCTACATTAATCAGGTGAGAGACCTCTGGGTTTCCTATTAGGAGCCCTTGGAATAGTTTAAGGCCTGTCCAGCTCCCACTAGCTGTCAGCTTCGCCGTGGATATTGTCCATGTGCACCTTGAGGTAGTCGCTCCTTGTAAACTTCTTATGGCAGAGTTGGCATTCTGCCAGGGGGCGATTGGGGTTATGCGTCATCTTGTGTCGGATCAACATTTTCTTCAGGCTAAAAGCCAAGTCACAAACCTAGAAAAGATCCAAAGGTACTAATCAAACTGAAAAACCTGACAATGTAACAACTGATATCATGCATATGCCTGTTCATATGTACTGACTAGAAGTACCAAAAAGGAACCTTGAAATAAACAGAATATTAGGTAGAAACTGAGATTATTATAGTTCAAAGCACTTCAATGTATTGACTGTAGGGGCCCTGACTCCCAGTTGCTGCTCTACACTTTTATTTCCCTCATCGCGATGGGTGGATGGTATTCACGATTTCATATTAAACCTCTTAAAATATCTGTAATATCAATAGCATCTCTATAGCATAGGAGACACAAGATATTTTTTACCAGTAATCTTTGCATTTTTGCCCCATTTGTAAAAATAAAGGTTAGCAAATGCTTTAAGCATCTTAAACGTAGAAATGTGTTCCCCACTATTCCAGTTCTTTCTTATTTTAGCTAAGAATTATTTTAGTTTTGTTTTGTTTCTTTAGATCCTACAAAGATCTGGAAAGACAGATACCATATAATTAGTCTTTCCCCTGCTGACTGAACCCACTTATCCTAATCCCCTCAACTCCATCAATGTTGTCAGGAAAGGCAAAACCACAACATTTCTTAAATGTCGAGTCATATTCCACTGTGCACGTAACTCTTTCACCAGATATCCCGTTATCCATTAAGGGGCTCTGCGTTTACTCTACATATTAGCTATTGTAAATAGTTGCTGCACTGATCATAGGATGAACATGCTTTTTCCAACTAGTATTTTCATATTCTTCAATAAATATTTAAAGTTACCAAATGATCTAGACATTCCACTTCTAACTTTAATTTTTTGAGGACCTACCATACTATTTACAACTTAACCAAATTTTAAAGGTTTGATAATAACCATTCTAAACCCATCAGAGGTGAAATCTTGCTGTGCCTTTGCTCTGCTTTAGAGAAAAGAGATGAAGACACCCCTTCTGTGCTGGTAGTCTGGTAATCTGCATGTCTTTTGTAGTGAAATGCCTATTTAGATTCTCTGCCTTTTTAAAAAAAATACAGGTTGAGGTATATTTATTGCTATTGATCATTTGACAGTGATATGTCTTGTTGCACACCATTTTGGATTTAAAAATGTAGGTGTTTTGTCAACTTTCTCAACATTAATAATTCTTTCTATAGGGTATTTTTTTGGGGTGTGGGCAGACAGCATATCAAGTGGTTTTCAGAGATCACTCCTGGTGGGCTCAGGGGAACATCTGGGGTGCAGGGGATTAAACTCAGATCAGCCATGTGTGAGGCAAGTACCCTATGCACTATATTATCTCTCTAGTCTGAGGTTAAATATATTTTTAAAAAGATTTCAGTAAGTTGAGGACCAAATGGTTCCTTTTATGAATTGGAACCTAACATTTAAAAAGTGACTTAAACACTAACCCTTCAAAAAAAAACAGTGAATGCTTCCTCAGTCATTCTGTAAGAGAAGCATTTGCCAAAGGCAAAGCTACAAGGCAGAAAGGAATACAGATAAAAATGATTAGAGTTTGAACTTACTAACGAAAAAAATACTTAAAAAATATGCTTGTGTATTCAAAAGCACAAGTTCTAGCCCAATT
This sequence comes from Sorex palustris, assembly GCA_028565675.1. Classification (NCBI taxonomy): domain Eukaryota; kingdom Metazoa; phylum Chordata; class Mammalia; order Eulipotyphla; family Soricidae; genus Sorex; species Sorex palustris. The sequence continues at coordinate 3,370 of JAOXYA010095203.1, forward strand.
TATCTAAGAATATTAGTACAGGCAACAAAAAACAACTAGCTTTGAGTATGAGGGCAGAACGATGTCCATACAGTTACTTTGTCTCCCTTTAGTATTTTTTAGTTGACTTGTACAACTGAATGATCTAAATAGGTTTTCCCTGATGAATATGCTTCCAATCAATTAAACCACTTGAAATGCCATCGTGGGGGGCAGTTCCGGACATTTCTTTCTTAAAAGAAGCTCTCTTTTGACAGAGGTATTTTTATGGGGGGCCCACTGGGAGCTTACTGTTGCTTTAACCTTACCACCAGAGTTTCTCAGAAGGACAAGCAAAACATCTTGTGTTTGTGAGTTTCCTTTCCTACAGACTGTATACCCCTGGCTCCATCTCTCGGGATTTGCCACAGGGCCGGGCAGGGGACTCAAGTTTCCTTCCATGTTTGGAGAATTCTGCGCTCTGTAACCTTGCACATTCCACCTTGAACTGCTCCCCCAGCATGGGCTGCCCCAACCCACTTGTTCTGTTCTGTGTCTGAAAGAAGCATCCAGATACTTATATGTCCCTAATACCTTTGCTGATTCTGTCAATCCTATGCCGGAGAAAGGTGATGTTTTGGTTAAGAAATCTCCCCCCCCCCGCAAATTAATCAATGATCGGATTAATTTTACTGACCCAGGGAATACTTCTTTTGGTCATAATTAAGCATCTATTTCTGTAATTTCACTTGAGCTTAAATGCCACCGCAGGAAATTTTAAGAATTAGCAGTAGCACTATTAGAAAAAAGGAGTTTATACATTCAAAAATGTTGTCACTTAACTTTAACCAAGTAAGTAATATCTCTAACAAGTTAAATATCTGTTTTAACCACCATTAACCTGCAAACACTTGGGCAGACACATGAAATCAGCCTCAACTCCTTCTTCAGATTTATACCATGGGAGAACGACTCAATTGCATTAAAACAGGGCGCGAGCCTGTCTTGAAGAAACCAGAGTTTACTTGCTGCCAGTAAACTAGGATCAATAAAATCACTACCATGTGCTTACATGGATTATGTCAGCAAGAGAGATCAATAGCCTGAGACAGTAACAGACATAGACCAGTCCCCACCGCACTCACGCTCCAGTTCCTGGTGGACACAAGGGAGAGAAAAGAGCAGCTCAACTCACGTCACACTGAAACGGCTTCTCCCCGGTGTGAGTCCTCTTGTGCTCGTCCAGGCCCCGCTTCTGGCTGAAGGCTTTGCCGCACTCAGAGCACTTATATGGCTTCTCCTGGGGGCAACAGAAAGAGATCATGATGAACCCAAGGGGACGAAGCCTCCTGGGGGTGGTGGCCGTGACAGAAGTGCCCTGGGTGATAGTAAATTCTCATGTTCTAAAACCATCCAATGGCTCAGGTGTAAGCTTGGATTCCATGACCTTGGCCAAACTCCTGTCTTTGCAAAGCTGGGTTCTGAGTGCTGCCTGAAGTGGAACTGCTTAAAAAAGGGAACTCAGGTTTGCTGTTTGGACTCAGTGCAGTGAAATTTTGCCGAGATGTTAACAGCATCCCAGACCAAGCAAATTTGTGATCCCTCATCTAGAGGGTGCAAAATGTTTACTGTCTCAGGAGTTCCGGGATGAAATGTCAGAATCAAACATACAACAGATGCTGGTGGGAGGGGTACATTTAAAAGAAGAAAATGGTTGGACTCAACTCTGAATGATGTATATTTATTTCTATCGCATAGTAATGGTTTTTCTTAGACAGGTTATTCTTTCTATAAAATCCAAATTACTATTTTGTTTGTGTGTACGGTACCTGCAATCCAACCCAGGGTCTCCTGTGGGTTATTCACTCTCCCACTGAGTCACGTTATCTCAGACCCCCTAAATTATTATTATACATCAGGCATTTTTTTTAAATGATGGCCTCTTTCTCTCTTGAACACATATTTTGCTTTCTCTTCCTACACACTTCTCTGAATTTCTTTCAAATAAAAATATTTTGGTTTCACTAATATAGACATGTTAAAACAAATATATATCTGTATATCTGTGTGTATATATGTATATATATATATGTGTTGATCATAGACTACAGGAAAAAGAAAAATGTTCCAACTTTCTTACCCATCTTTTGCTATCAGGAACTTCTATCCCCATCTTTGTATGAAACAGTAACCATCAGCACTGTTCACTGAAACCACAGGCCAATTACCAGTTCATCCAAAAAGATCTGTTCTGAGTACACTGGCAGTGAAGTGGTTAGTTTCTCAAATATTCTCTATTACAGATTTTATCTTCTGAACTTAATGTCACAGGGACAATATGCACTTCTCTTATGTGTCTAAGGAGTTTCAAAACAGCGTCATCTCCCCTGCAAACAGCCTTCCCGACTGCCCCTGGCACCCTGAGCCTTTCTCTATTCTCACTGCACTTATACGCACGCAGGGATCACTAAGCAAGGCACAAGATTATTTTTCCCTGAATAATTTTTCAAATACAACTAGAAATATATTCAGAACATCTAGACACATATATAATCTGAATTTTCCTCAAGCTGAATTTTGTAATCATCTTGATGACCATCTGGTCCCGACCATTTTCTGTTTTCTGCATGTAGCCACACACCATTGCTACATGATTCCTCAGAGACAGACCGGTGTTGCTGAGAGGTGTGTGTTCTCCAGAGGGAAGAGAGATCTATCTGCTGTACCTCACAATGCTCTCCCACTATTCCTTTCCATATGAACTCAAACCTCAGTGAGGATGATTGTGGGTTGTACAGCTTTCCTAAGAAAGAACAAATCATCCTACATCCTACAAAATACAACGTGAATTAAGCTTCGTGTACATACTTTGAGGTTTCAAGATGAGTACAGGATGAATGTAATTTTTTTAAGTATAATTACTATTGGAAAATAGAACCCTCTATCATTTTGAAGAAATGAAACTTTTACCATATTTAATATTTATGATAACATACACTGTCAAACAAACACTGTCCTCCCATTGTTCATCAATTTGCTCAAGCGGGCCCAGTGACGTCTCCATTTTTTTTGAGACCTGTTGTTACTGTGTTTGGCATATTGAATACATCATGGGTAGCTTGCCAGGCTTTGCCATGTGGGTGAGTTACTCTCGGTAGCTTGCCGAGCTCTCAGAGAGGGGCGGAGGAGTCGAACCCAGCTCGGCTGAGCTGGCTGCATACAAGGCAAACGCCCTACTGCTATGCTATCACTCCAGCCCAAGGACCCTATAGTATAGTTTAATTATCAAGTAGGGCAAGTCATTTCTTTTTTGCTAAAATGTTCTTGTGTATGCTTCTTCATTGTATCTTCCCTTTGAATATTATAATTGGCTCACAGTCCTTTGGATATTAGAATTGGCTTACTGAGTTTCATCAAAATATTATTTAGATTTTTGACTGGCACATTATTGAAATGATAGATTAATTATAAAGAAATTTTATCTTTCCGTTACTGGAATTTCTTCTATTTTATTGAATTTTGCTTTATTTTATTCATTAGAAGGAGGGTAGATAGTTAACGAGAAATTAGCTTTTCTTTTTGGGGGGACACACCTGGTACTACTCAAGGATTACTCCTGGCTCTGTGCTCAGGAATCACTCCTGGTGGGCTTGGGGAACCATATGGCTAGTATTCTACCTGCTGTACTATGTCTCTGGCCCCTGAAATTAGCTTTTCAATTGGTTATTGATATTTAGAAAAATATATCATTAGAAACTGCAAAGAGAGGAGTACAGATTGATAGAAAGATAATTAGATCTGATCAGATAAAATAGGTTTGAAAGAATTATGGGAAATGAAGATGAGACAGACATGCCAAATATTGCACCATTGATTTTGGTGGTTTTGTCAAAATGGCAGAGAGAAGCTTGGTGGTTTAGAAGGTGTTTTGAAGGAGACTTGATGTTTGGACCAAAAATGTTTATAGCTGCTGAATTGGAAGAGAGCAGATCTTAAACCCCACAGCTGCAAATTTCTTAGTTTTTAGCAAAGGAGGAACAATTCAATTGACTCTTTCATTCAACTCCCTCATGTTGAGAGGGCACTGGAAAAACTAATTCTGGGACTCAGTGCTGGCCCTGGTCCCGACCCCCTCCCTCCTCCTGAGCTGCTTGCAGTTGTATCTTTCCTTTATGCCCTGTTTCAGCGCAGCAGGATGGAATCTGGGTTTCCTAGGCAACCTAAGTAGATCAAGTAAAGGTGATGATAACGCCAGCCAGTGATATTTCACTTCTCCAGACACACAAACTCCCGTCAAGTTCCCATTTTCTGTTTGAATCCTCAATTGATTCACGAAGCCCTAAGGCCACCTTGGAGGGTTCTGGCACCCCAAGCCCTAGGCTCCTCTCTGAGCTGGTCATTTTCCCATCTGTTGGTGAACCTCCCTCATGATTACCTGCTGCCCTGTTCTCTAGTGTCCGCTAGAGATTCATACCCACATCCCAGTTTGAACTGGCCACAGGGCGGTGCTGTCCTTTGGTGCCTGTATGGAACTTTCCACATATTGTATCCAAAAGATGGCAGACACACAGCAGTCCTCCTGCTTTCTCCGACAAAGTAGGGAGATCTGTCCTCTCTCTCTAAATAACCCATAGCACTATGGCCCAGGAGAGCTGTATCAGATTGTCCACATGCAGTGGGGGAGTGAGTTTTGAGGTGTGACTGCACCCACGTGTGCAAATGTAATGCTGGACTTCTTCCTCCCCAGTTGCCCTGCAGTGCGTGAGAATATGGTGTTTGATCAACCTTCTGAGATGTAGTCTCTTGAGTGTGGATCCATGCTTATTTAGACCTCGGGCATTCTACCCATGGGGTCTTTAGGAAAGTGCCAGAAGGTCTGAATCCTAAAATGATGACAGTTTAGTTTCAAACTGAACCCCGTCTGTTCCTCCAAGGAAATGATTCAGAATCATGTATCAAGTTTGAATCATCCTAGTAGGCTTGTGGCCATCTGCTCCAGCTCTGCAAAGAAAGAGACAAACTGCTGGTTTGGGGCATATGACTTTTGCCACAAAACCTATTGTCTTTTATTAATGGTGCAAAAGGCATATTGGTTAAAACTAAGGAATTGTTAAAGAGTGATATGACATGTCTAAGCAAATAATATTTTATTTATAATTTGTTATCATTTCAAGTTAAATATAACATTAGTAACAAATGGAACAGAGAGAAAATGGTGATAATGGACCGAAAAAAAATCCTAGATAATTTCTTGTTAAATCAACTTTTTTTGGGGGAGGGTAGGCAATTATTAGAAAGAACACTCCTGTGGTTATCCCTATTTTGAATTCATAGAGAGTATCAGTAACTACCTCCCTTGTTTTTATTTTTCTCTTCCCATCAAAAGGATGGCAGGAGTTGGTAACATCTGTCTGACCAAAGACCTCAATAGGTGCTATGGTTGACACTTATAGCTCCCCTGGTTTGGGCTTATTTGAGACACTGAGAACATACAGAAGTAATTTAAGAGAGTTAATTTTAGAGAGTACTACCTTGATGATTTGAAAGTCTAACAACAGTATGGAGAGAGAGAAGGATGAATACCAGGCATGAACTTAAGAAGTATGCTGCTCTGCTGAAAGTAGACTATAGACCAAACATGATTGCCACACATTGCCTCTTTTGCAAACCACAACACCCAATAGGAGAGAGAGAACAAAAGAGAATGCCCTGCCACAGAGGCAGGGTTGGGATGTGGGTAATGGGCGGTGGGAGGGATACTGGTATCTGTGGTGGTGGGAAATGGGCACTGGTGGAGGGATGGGTATTTGATCATTGTATAATCGAAACCCAAGCACAAAATTTTGTAAATCTTCAACTGTACCTCATGGTGTGTCACTAATAAAATTTTTTTAAAAAATTTGTAAGTCTACAACTATACCTCTTGGTTTGTCAATAACAAAAATTTTTAAAAAACTGTGTGCTAAAAATAGGTAAAGGAGAAAACATTATAACCTCTCAGTATCTGTATGGAAAACCATAATGCCCGAAGGGGATGTGAGGGGGGAGAGAGAGAGAGAGACAGAGACAGAGACAGAGACAGAGACAGAGACAGAGACAGAGACAGAGACAGAGAGAAGGGCAGTGCCTGCCAAAGAATCAGGTTGGGAGAAGGGTGGCAGGAGGGAAGGGTGTTGAAACACGGTTTGACTGAAACCCAACCTTGAACAACTTTGTAACTCTGTATCTCATGTGATTAAATTTAAAACATCCACTACTCTTTATATGCGGGTTTCCCTTTGTTACATAAGCTCAAAACTTAAAGCCAAGGGGCTAGAGCGATAGCACAGTGGGTAGGGTGTTTGTCTTGAACACAGCAGACCCGGTTTCGATTCCCCCGTGCATCGCCAGATGTGACCCAAAGAGAGAAAAAAAAAACAACAACAACTTAAAGCCAAACTTCTCATCCCTTCTTCTCAGTTCTCATTGTTTCAACTCTGCATACACTTTCACCATTGCGCCCGAATTTCAGATCGCCCAGTTGCCAAGTCCACACACGATAATGGAAAAGCAAAGGAACTTAATTGCTAGCTCGAGCTAGGGTCCAAGTCTCAGCCAACACAGTAGCGTCTTAACAAGGACTCCGACTCCAAGTCACAAGCAGTTTATATAGGTTTCAAGGTTGAGGAAGCACTATGATAACAGTGATGAAACAACAGTGGTCAGCAATTCATCAACATTTGGTAACAGTTACTCAGTTTGTGGTTATTCCAAAATATGCACATAGTGGCCCTTCATGACCAGTCAGATGATCTAGCAGTTCTCTGGACAGGTTATTCAACTGGAAGTTTACCAGAAGTTGCAAGTTCAGTTTCTGAGAAACAAAAACTTAAGTCTAATCAAAAGTTAATGTTCGCTGAGTCAGTTTGTCATGTCTAATGTCATGGTGTCAGTTTCATCCTCACATCACGATGTATCTCCTTTTCTGCTATAAAATTTACAACTTCGTTGGTGAGAATTGCTGAAAAGAGAATTCATATATTGTTCCTGAGTATAAATTGATTTAACGTTAGTGAAAACCAATATGGAGTTTATGAAAAAAACTAAAAACAGTACCTACTACATGATCCAGCATTTCTATTTGGGGGCATATACAGAAAAGAACATTTCAATCAGATATATATATATATATTCAAATGTTTAATGCAGTATAACTACAAAAACAACAATATGGAAATGCTGTAAATATCTCTCAACCAATAAAAACAAAAATCCGTGGCACATATATCTAATGGACTACTCAGTTATGGAAAAGGAGAATATTCTTTCACGGATCTTAAACACAGAGTATTAAATGAGATAAGTCAGAAAAATAAGGACCTGTTCTATGATGTCACTTGTATGTGGAATTAAAAAATATTGAACTGTTAGAAAAAAAGAGAAACCTGCGTTATTACCAATCTGTATGTATATGTGTTGGGAGGCAGAAGAATAAAAGTAACAAAGTTAAATGGTTAAATCTTGCAATTATTTATTGTTTAAATTATTAATATAGGTCCAAATCCTCCAGGACCAGCCACCACCATGCTGAGACAACTCTCCGCACACACGAAGGTCCTGGCAGAGGGACAAAGTCACGCGGGTTCCGGGGCCGAGATCTCCAAGCCTACTCGGATTTGGGCCGAGC
>JAOXYA010095261.1:0-10991 GCA_028565675.1 Sorex palustris
ATATGCCAAACACAGTAACAACAAAGTCTCCAATGGAGATGTTACTGGGCCCGCTCGAGCAAATCGATGAACAACGGAAGGACAGTGATACAGTGATATTATATGATAAACTAATAAGAGATAAGAGAAATGGAAGGTCTGAGGCAAAGGTGGGAAGAATAATTCCTTTTACTATATTCACCTAATCATTTGCATGCATAAATAAATGTACATTTACTTGAAAAATAAATTTAAGATATCTAGAACTTTCTTCAAATTTAAGGTTAGGAATCAAACACCCCAGGCCAGCACAGTGGGTAGGTCACATGCCTTGCACACAGCTGACCCAGATTCAATCTCTAACACCCACTATGGTCTCACCAACTTTGTCAGGGCCATGAGAGACCCCTAAGTGCAAAGCCAGGAATAAACCCCAAGTGCCACTGAATTTGACCCCAACCCCCAAAATAAATAAACAAGAACAAAATACCCCAAATCTGACTACATACTGGGTCCCCGGTGCAGGAGTGGCATGCAAGCTGGGTGAAGGGTGTCAGATCCAACTGCCCAAGATCCCTTGGGGGAGGTGCCAAAGATGATAGAACAAAACAAAACAAAACAAAACCAACTAACCCAGCTCCCCCTGGGCTATCTCCATGGTCTCTGAGGTCCAGAGCACTCTGCTCGGGCTCAAGCTTAACAGAAACCGCCTGGGGCAGTGGCACTAATCTGGGTCCTGGCTGTTCCCTGCCTCCAGTCAATTCCTCCCAGGCAAAGACCATGTCCAGTTCCTCCAGTTCCTGTGCATGGACCAGGTGCCAATGCTGAGGAAAGCGGCCTCAGAGGCTGCCCCACACGGCTCAGCTTCCCACTGTCCCGCCAGCACCCTGGCCTGATTGGCAGAGGAGGAAACAGCCTCTGATCCTGCCTACCACTTGGGTATTCTGTGTTGTGCTCTTCGCTAAGTCACTTGTCCGGGTTGTCTGTGAACACGAATAGGTCCACAGGCTGGGAACCCTGGAACCAGCTTACAACAGCTCAGCGGTCAGAAGTCAGAGTTAACCCCACTTCTGAACTGAAATATCTAGTGGCTATCAGCATCTCCCTCTCTTTAAAAACAAAACTAGGGGATGGGGTGGGCTGGAGAGATTAGTACAGCGGGTAGGGTGCTTTTGCCGTGCATGTGGCTGACCTGGGTCCCATTCCCAGCACCCCATATGGTTTTCCGAGTTCGCCAGGAGTAATTCCTGAGCACAGAACCAGAGGTAACCCCTGAGCATCACTGTGTATGGCCCAAAAACCTAAAAAAAAAAAAAAATTGAAGGCCTAGATGCTCTGGGGTGGCTCCCCATTGTGATGGGTAGGCTGTGACGATGCTTTGCCAGGGATTAAACCCAGACTTCCTGCATGAAGGCAATTGATTTGACCCCTGGGACATTGCCTGAATTCTTTTTTTGTTTGTTTTTGTTTTTTTGAGCCACACCTGGCAATGCTCAGGGCTTACTCCTAGCTCTGTATTCAGGATTACTGCTGGCGGTGCTTGAGGGACAATATGGGATGCTGGGGTTCGAACCTGGGTTGGTTGCATGCAAGGCAAGCACCCTGCCTGCTGTTCTCTCTCTCTCTCTCTCTCTCTCTCTCTCTCTCTCTCTCTCTCTCTCTGACCATATGTCTGTCTGTCTCTTCCTGTTGTACTCTGTCTCTGTCTGTCTGTCTCTGTCTCTCTCTCTACCAGCTGTACGCTCTCTGTCTCTGTCTTTCTCTTTTAGAGGGGGTTCCAAGTGGTGCTCAGGGAGCTCTGGAGCCATCTTGGCCGCACCCAACCATGGGGCAGGGAGGAGGTGGGGTATCAGCACTGAAGAGCCTCACTCCAGCCCTTTGAATCATCTCCCCAGCTCAGCAGGGATTCTTGCAAAGGGCTGCTTTTCCTCTCCTTGCTCTTGGTCATCATTAGGAATGTAGCAGGAGAAAGAAAACAGGACAGGTCAAGGCGTATCAGATGACTAATTAATAAGCTCTGATAACCACAGTGTCCACAGGCGCTGGGAAGCAAGTATAATTGTGATGGGGGCAAAGGCAAACCATCTTGATACTAGGCAGTGGCCTGCAGAGAAGGGGTGAGTCGGAACTCTGGACGCCGGCGGTTTCCCCAGGGTCAGCCCAGTCATACTTAGAGGAAGAAACCGGTGCCTGAAATGGGGAAGGGGCCTGCTCGGGTTCTGCTGTGAGACCACTCAGGCGGCCTTTTTTCTGGATATCTCAATAGAAACGCTATTTACCTATTGATTGAGGGTTTGCGGGGTGGACTGGGCAACACCTCGAGGTGCTTAGGTTTACTCTGGGCTCTGTGCTCAGGGAATCACGTAGTGCTGGGGATTGAACCTGGGTCAGCTGTGTGCAAGGCAAGCACTTTGCCAGCCGTATTCTTTCTGGGCCCTAAAAACAAATTTTATGTATTTACTTACTTTTGAGGCGCATTTGGCTTTTAGAGGGGTCACACCCTGAGCTATTCCCTGCTCAATGAGGTTACTCCCAGCAGTTCTCAGGAGCCCATGTGCTGTAGAGGACAGAATCCAGGCCTCCCATATTCAGAGTCTGCCCATCGAGTCACCTTGCCAAGTCCAGAGATCTCACTAAGGACAGTGACCTGTTACAGACAAAGCACGTCAGGGAAAGGCACAGAAATAAGAAATAGGGGCCGGAGTGAAAGTACAGTGGGTAGAGCATTTGCCTTGCATATGGCAAGTGGCATCCCATAGAGTCCCCCGTGCATCACCAGGAGTAATTCCTGAGTGCAGAGCCGGAAGTAAAGCCTGAGCCTCACCGGGTATGGCCCAAAAACCAAAAGAAGGGGGGGGGAAGAAAAAAAAAAGATGTCGGGTGAGAGGTGGAAGAAGTGGTTTCCCATTCTGCCCCGGGGTGGAGGGGCAGAATCAGAAACCCTGGCCACCCTCCTTCCTGGCTTGGGGTTCCGGGAGGCATTCCAGTACGTCCACAGCGGCTGCAGCCAGAAAGCGTTCGAGGAGGTCGGATTCTGTTCTTGGGAGCCCACTCCGGGGTGTCGGACAGCGGAGGGATAACAAGTCCGCCTCGCTTCCCTTATTGTCTCGCTCGTGCTTTTGGGGGGCCAAGTCACCAGCACACCCCTGTTTTGCCATCCGTGCAGTCGGGTCACACCCGCAGGCAGGCCAGGGCGGGCCTAGGCAGAGCAAGGAGGGGCACGCGGATTTGCGCCTGGTTTTCCTGCAGCTCCGCTTGTTTCTCGCCCTCCCCCCACGGCCTGTGCCCCCAGAGGCATCTGGAAATTCATCAGAGCCAGCCAGTCTGGGAGCGAAACAATCGGCCGCCCCGACGGACGGAGGCGCGGGGCGCGTCTCCCCGCGGCGCCGCCCGGCCTCCGCGCGCGCGTTGCCGTGGCCACCCGGTCCCCGCGCCGCGCCCCCGAGCCCCAGCGGGGCGCGTGTCACGTCCAGGAAGGACGCGCTCGGCCGACGGGCAGCGGCCCAGCCCGGCCCCGCCTCTGCCGGCGCCACGTCCGTCCCGGGAACGACGACGCCCTCCGGGGACTGCTCCCTGCACGGGACCCCGCCAGCCGGGTCTCAGCCCCCTGCTCCCCACCCCACCAGACGTGGTGGCCTCCCGGGACGCGGGGTGCGGGCTCCTGGTTAGAAGGGTGGGTGTTTCTCGCTGGCCGCCTGGACTTAACTGGACTTAACTGAGTGGACAGTCTGGGGGGATTCAAAAGCCAATGAGGAAGGGTCCAGAGAGTGCAGTGGGTCCCCAACATCCCAGACGGTCCCCAGCACTGCCAGGAGTAATCCATGAGCATAGAGCCAGGAGTAACCCTGGAAATTGCCAGATGTGGGTCCCATCCCTCCCCCGCAAAAAAGCCAGTGGAGGAAGGACCTTAATCCCCCTTCTACCACTCACTGCCTTGGGTTGGGCCTGGGAAGGGGGGCCGGTGGGGGGGGGGCTTCCTTTGTCTCAGATCGACCAATCAGTAGGGTGACTTTAGATGGCAGAAGGGTTGGGGACAGCCTTGGGTCAGCATTGTGCCTGTGGGGCTTGATCCTCATCAAACCCCAGGCCTAGTGAAAGAGGACCTGGCCAGCCCTTTCTCCAGCACCCCTGCCCCCACCAGTGGCCTGCAGTCCCTGGCTGATTTTGGCAGCCTGGCAGCAGCAGCCTCCCTAAAGCCCACTCCTCCCCTTCCCGTCCCCCCCACCCCTGATATTTTCTTCTCTGGCACAGAGGAGTGGCAGAAATGCCCAGAGACCTGGTATGACCCCTCAGGCTGTGTTTTTCCTCTACCTTCGAAACTGGCCTGAGCTAGAAAGGTGGGGGTGGGACACGGGTTTGAGTTCTCTGCTATCCTCTGCTTCTCCTAAGATGGGGGCGAATGTCTTCCTTTCTACCCTCAGGTACTTCTCAAGCTGTCGTCCCAGTTTTATTTATGTCATCTATTTGTTTATTTTATTTATGGTTCCCTGGGGGTGGAGGGAAGTTCCTGCGGTGTTTTTTGTTTTGTTTTGTGGTGGCTGGGATGGAACCCAGGGTGTCCCACGTGTGTGGCCTGTGATCTGCTGCTGGGCCACGTGCCCAGCCCCCTGGGGTTATATTTAGTTGTTCCTTCATGCCCAGCCTTTCTGTGTCGACGTGTCAGACCTTCCCAAGGAGGAGTCCCTGCTTGAAAGATCCACATCAGAAGTGGCTCTGAGCTTTGGTCCTGCTGGCAGACAGTTCAGGAAGCCTCCGTGAGCTCAGGTCTTTCCTGGGTCAGGATGCCCGGGAGGGGTGTCTGAGATTCTGGGCGAGCCCTGCCCCCCCCCCCTGTGTGTGGTGGAGTCCATCACTCCACCCCCTTAGTATTCCATCCCTGTTAGGAGAGCTGCCCTGACTCCCGGGTTCCTAGCCCAGGTCCATTTCCTAGGGAGTTGTTCCTTCGGGTCGGATGTTCGGGACAGACCTTGGCAGGCGCCCAGACAAACGCCAAGGCATCTGACCCCTGCATCCTTGTGCAGTGATCTATTTTGTTTGTTTGTTTCTGTTTGGGGGCTATACCTGATGATGCTCAGGGGACTCAGGAATTCCTCCTGGCGGTGCTCAGGGCACCATATAGTAGCTGGGGATGGAACCTGGGTCTGCGGCGTGCAAGGCAAGCACCTTCCCTGCTATACTATTGCTCTAGCCCTTTGTGCTGTGGTTTTTACTAGGCCAAGAGATCAGAGGTCATCTCCATTTCCAGTCTATTTGGAGGCTCCACTCTGCACACTTCATGTTTGTTTGGGTTTTTTTTCTTTAGTTTGATTGTTTTGGGGCCTTACCTGGCTGTGCTCAGGGTTCAGGGGATCAGATGGCATTCCAGGGCAAGGCAAATGCCTTACCCACTGTACTACCCAGCCTCTTTTTAAGGTCATGTCTAACAGTGCTCAAGGGTCACTCTTGCTTGGTGCTGTGGGAGTTTCAAAGATGTGTGTCAGTGAAATGAGCTTGGAAACCTGTTGCTCTGTTCTGGAGATCAGCTTCTGTATTGGTTCCTCTCCTTTAAAATATCACCAAATTAGGGGCTGGAGAGATAGCACAGCTGGTGGGGCGTTTGCCTCGCACGCGGGTTTGATCCCCGGCATCCCATATGGTCCCCCAAGCACTGCCAGGAATAATTCCTGAGTGCAGAGCCAGGAGTAACGCCTGAGTATCGCTGGGTGTGACCCAAAAAGAAAAAAAAAATCACCAAATTAGATTTCCCCATAATAATTTTGGCTGGAAAAAGAGCAATACTAGTATGATGGGAAAAGGATGAGAAAGAAGTGCTAGAGGGAGGCCTGAACTGGCTTCCCTAGGGCTGGGGCTTGTGGTCAGGCATGAACTTGCTGTGTGACCCTTAGGGGTCACTTAACTGCAGGAGTTGGTCTTGTCCCTGATAAGACCAGGCTGGGGTTGGAGGTGCCGGGACAGGAGCGGAGAAAGAGGAGTTCTGACTCAGGAATCTGGAGCCTGCCCACATGACATAGGGAAAACAGTGTCTGCATGTGATCTAAGGCCCACATCCACACCTTTTGTTCTTTGAGTGAGAAAACAAAGAAAATTCTAGAACTGAACACAAACTGAACACCAAAAGGAAGGATGGAGGAGAGAGGTCTGCAAGGTGGAGCTCAGGCCCAAGACCCTGGGGGGGTCGGAGGGCTCAGTTGTTCTGAGGGTTAATGGCCAAGTCGATGGGGAAGACTGCACAGCCGTCATCCTCATTGGATGTCAGCAGAATGTCAGCACCCCCCCACACCCCCCATCCAGGGGTCTCCTGAGCTCACATCCCCAGCTCTCTCCGTGGCCTCTCCCTGGGCTCTGGAAAGTTGGATCGCAAGGAGGTGGAAAAAGCCAAATTCTTTGTAAAAGGGCCTGTTCTTTCACTCAAAACAGGGGTGTGGGGCTCCGGAGACCCAATGCAAACATGTCACTTCATCCCGAGCTCCTAACTCTATTCATTCTCCTCGCGGCCGCAGACTGGGCAGAAAGATGCAGCTCCCGTCAATAAAAGTCTTCATATGTGACTGGTGAATGTTTGAAGTTCTAATTTTGTAGCTTTCCGGGCTGAGCACTATTTTGAGGCGTAGAATGGCCTGGGCTATCATGTGCCAAGTCACCGTCCTCCACCTCTGCCCGCCTGCGTTTCTGGTCAAAATTTGGCTGCCAAGGGCCTGTACTGGGTCCCATGCACCCCCCATCCCGGCCCACAGGAGTGAAGGATTGTTTCCCTGCTCCTCCACTGGGACACAGCAGCTTCCCTCAGAGACTATCGAGGGTCCTTGTCACATGGGATGGAGGCCATTGCTGCTGCTGCAGAGAATCTGCTCAGCCTGAAGCACCGTCTCTCCAGCACTCACAGTCTCCGCACACCACTGACCCCTCTTCAGGGCTTTCATGTCTGTGTTCCTGGTCTGGGGAGGGAGGGGCCCTTCCTTAGGACTCAACCCTAGAGTCTGTGCCTCTGCTTCTGACTGCTGGTCTGGCTACTTCACCCATGAGGGCGGCACAAGGACCCCAGCCCCAGCCCCAGCCCCAGGGTCCTCCTGGTTCCCTTCACTCAAGACAGAGACAGCAGGGGGTGGACAGATAGCAGAGCAGGGAGGGCACTAGCCTTGCTAGCACCCCATAGGGTCCCCCAATTCCTGAAAGACTATCTCTGAGCTCAGAACCAGGGGTAAGCCCTGAGCACCAGCAATAAATAAATAAAATTAAAAAAAAACCCCAGGGCTCCTTGGGGAGCTGTCTGAACACAGATATTCCACATGGGAGCTCAGGGTTCAAGCCCATGACAACATAGACCCCCTCCCCCACCACCAAGCACTGCCAGGGGCCCTTAGCAACTTGTCAGGAGGAGCCCCTGAACACTGCCAAGTATGGACCCTGCAAATTCCAAGAAATCTTGGGGCCCAACCGTGATTTTGCAGTAGGCTCGTGGTAGATGAAAGTTCTACCATGTGAGGAGCTCTGCTTTTCTGTGAGGAAGCCAGGGAGGAAATAACTAACAGTGCTCAAGGACTACCCTGACTGGGCTCTGGGGGTGCTCCCAACAGTGCCTAGGGGCCCTCATGGTGTCTCCTCCAAACCAGGCACCCCAGCGCTTTGACCGATCTCTCTGGCCCGCCCTGCGCCTTTTGTTTGCTTGTGTTGTGGGCCACACCCCGCAGTGCTCCAGGCTTACTTCTGATCCTGTTCAGGGGTCACTCCTGGCAATGCTCATGGGACGGACTCTAGGTGGTGCTGGGGCCAGACCTGGGTCAGCTGCACGCAAAGCAGGTGCCTGCCCCAGGGGGGCTAGCTCTCTGCCCCATCCCCATTCTTTTTCCTGATCCTCCGTTTTGCTGCTCTGTGACTGCAGAAGAGTTTTTCTTGTCAGCTGCCCAGCCAGTGCCTTTCCTCCCGCTGCCTGGCTGATGAGCACGAACAGCTGCTTCCATCCATGCCCATAGAGCCTCTCGCAGGCCAGACAGGGTTCTGCTCAGGGCATCGCATCTTGGTGCCAAGAACATAACCCTGGGAGTAGTCACTTGTCAGAGTAACAAGAGAAGGAAGTAGGACATGGAATCATGTGGGTGGGGAACAGATTTTTTTTTTTAATTTTTATTTTTTCTGGTGGGGGATGCAGCTTTAGAATTCTGCCTACCACGTCTAACTTCTTGACCCCCCAAATTGACATCCCTCCCCAAAGCAAAATAGATTCACGCCCATACAAGGTTTAATCCCTGAAGGCTTAATCCTGTTGTAGCATCAACTAAGAGTTTAGCTCCTCATCCAGATAGTATCAACTCTAGAGCACCCGAATTTCATGATCTAAATCGGGTACAGATGAATTCCCTGGCTTTAACGCATGACGTGCAGTGACTGGGCATAATCCTCTCCACAGAGATACCATGAAGCTGCTGCAGGAAGATAGCCGGGTCATGTACTTTTGGGAAATAAAAAACAGATTTCCTAGTCCTAAAGTAGTCCAAAGGCATGAAGACCACATTCCTTTTACATGTAAATTCTAAGGTCTTTGGGGAGTAGAAATTGAGGAACTACCCAGGGGCAGAAATCCAAGGCCCCACCAAGAAAAAAGTAGACCCCTAAGAAAATTAGAAGCTACAGAAATAATCTATAAGATTTACAAACAATGAGAAGACCATGAGATTATAAAAAGAGATTATGAGAATGATGAGATTATGAGAACAATGAGATTAAAAGAATGATGAGATTATGAGAATGATGAGATTATGAGAAGACCATCAACAGTTCAAAGCTTTCCTTTGCCAACACCATTTTCACTTTTGTTTTTGCTTCTTGGGCTACACACAGTGGTGCTCAGAGTTTATTCCTAGCTCTGCATTCAAGGATCACTCCTGGCAAGGCTTGGGGGAACCATATGTGGTACCAGGTATTGAACCCAAGTTAGCCTCACGCAGCGCACGCACCCTACCCGCTGTACTATTGCTTTGGCAATAGTAGGCAAAACTCCAGGAAAAACAATTTGGAAGAATTGTATAAAATTTCCTCCCCTGAACCATTCAGGGCTCGCTCTTCAAGCCTGTGTCCTCCCTTGAATAGGTATCTCACTTGCTTTTTCTTTCAAGCCTCTCTGCTTTTTCCACTCTGGTCACGTCTGTGTTCTTTCTTGAATACTTGCTTCCTTTCTCTCCCCTCACATCTATGTAAGAGGGGCTAGAGCGATAGCACAGCAGGTAGGGCATTTGCCTTGCACACGGCCGACCTGGGTTCAATTCCCAGCATCCCATATGGCCCCCCGAGCACCGTCAGGAGTAATTCCTGAGTGCATGAACCAGGAGTAACTCCTGTGCATTGCCGGGTGTGATCCAAAAAAGCAAAAAAAAAAAAAAGATTCTATATTTCTTTCTTTCTTTTTTGGTTTGGAACCCACACGCCCTCGGGGATCACTCCCACTGGGGCTGGCAGTGTCAGGGCGAGACCGCAGGTAGGCAGCGTGGAAGGCGAGCGCCTCACCTGCTATATTCTCACTCGGGCTCCAAGTCTATGTCTCGTCCAGGCTGCCAGAAGAACTTGCAGAAGGGGTGTGTTGTGAGGAAAAGAGCCCCTGGCCCCAAAGGATAAGAGCTGTGGAAATGTATTAACAACCCAAACACAAATGCTACATTAGATCTACAGTAACACCAACAGGGGGAGGGTCAGGACAGCAAGGTTCTGGCTCAGAAAAATGGCAGACAACTTCCTCCCTGGCCCAGAGATTGAGCTCTGGGTGCCCCTGGGTCAGCAGTCCACTGCACTTGGAGGTTTCTCTTTCAAAGCTCTGTTACAGTCCGGGGTGGGGTGAGCGGTCAGAGGGAGCAAGAAACAGTGCTGGCCCATCGCTTCATGGCCCCTGGAGTTTGGCTAACACTGACAAAATGAAAGGGTCTTTACAGTAGCTAGAATAGTTTCTCACTGCAACTATTGGGTAAGTTGTGGCTTCAAATAGGTCAAAATGTAAATAAAAAGAGTGTTGGGGGAGGGAAGCCGAGTGATAGCACAGTAGCTAGGAAGATTGCCTTGCACACAGTGGCCCTGGGTTTGATGCCTAGCACTGTGTATGGTTCCCTGAACACTGCCAGAAGTGATCCCGGAGCACAGAGCCAGGAGTAAGCCCTGAGTACCAGGAGTAAGCCCTGAGCACCACCAGATGTGGCCCTAAATGTCTGATGATACCAGATGGAATGTCCTCACTCAACAAGAGACAGGAATGGAAGACATCCAAAGCCCTGCATCCTTGGCCCTGAGCTACAGAGCTGAGAACTGTGCCTACCCAAGAGCCCTCAGCTGCCACCATGCAAGCTCTTCCATTGGTCCAACTCAACAGACGCTCGATGAAACCTCAGAGGAAATGTAAGCCAAGTCACAAAATCTCAGGAGTAGTCTCCAGGCTGAAAACTCTGGGAGACCCTCAGGAGGCGGGTGGGCCCAATCCCCACCCTACCAAAGCCCTCGAAGCCACACCCCATAGCTGTCATCATGCCAACAGCCCAACTCCACTGCTTCATGACTAATCTCTGCCGAGATGCCAAACCAACAAAATTTCCAGGCCCATCTGCCTTCAGGCTGAGAACTCTGGGGTCTTCTCCCAATGGGAGCGGGCAGCCACCCCCTCCCCCCACTCATGCCCATGTACTTTCTGAAACCCCAGTAGTCAAAACCAACATTCTGCGATGACCACTGTGTGAACTTAGGGCCCAATTGTAGACCTTGGAGTTTCTAGAGCCCAGGACCAACAACTGCCTGACACCTCCAAATTCTACAGTACTAACAGCCCAGTAGGAGCACACCAAAGTAGATGGGAAATAACATAGAAACCATAACATAAATAAACAATAACACAGAAGGCCCAACTAGCAACAATAGCTTAGTAAACCCTCAAGGACTTCATAACCCTTGTGAGATACAACCATTTTTACAAATTTTCTTTTGCTGGAGTATTTTTTGGTGAGTTCATTAGTCATTTAGGTGTAATGAGTAATATAAAATAA
>JAOXYA010095272.1:0-10991 GCA_028565675.1 Sorex palustris
CTCCCTCCCTCCCTCACCCGGCAATGCTCAGGGTTACTCCTGGCTCTGCACTCAAGATTCACTCCTGGCGGTGCTTGGGGGACCATATGGGATGCCGGGGATTGAACCCTGGTCAGCCCAGCCTGCTGTGCTCTCGCTCCAGCTCACTGGCTTTCATTTCCAACTGCTAAGCAGTACTGTGTTTCATCAGAAGGAGCTTGTGACTTCAGATTTGACACGCTCATTCACACAGGCCTGAGAGCAGCTGTCAGTGAACGATAACTTACCTAACATTCGTTTGGTTACCAACCGACATTTGCAAATCGGGAAGCACAGTTAAGGAGGTGACTGGAATAAAGCAGGTGGAGGCCATAGGGTTTTTTTTTTTTTTTGCAGTTTGGGAATTTAACCAGCCCTGTTCCCATTGAGGGCAAAGAAAATGTGGGAATTAAGTCGTTGCGGGCTTGGGCTTGTGCGTGCAGAGAATGGCCAGCGAGCATAAGGGCCCCCAGGCCACAGACACGGGCCCTGCCTTTGAGGATGTGACTCTGACCTGGGCTTCCACCAGGTGTCTTTGTCCCCACTCACCCCTGCAGCGTTCTGCACGGGGCCCAGCCAGCCAGCTTTGTACTCTGAATTTCCCTGCACATGTTCACAGACCAAGAGCTTTTGGCATCGTTATTCGGAATATTATGGTGCTTCACAGAACTTACATTTATTTGTGGGCTGACTCCTGGCAGGCTCCGGGGACCTTAGAGGATACGAGGGATCGAACCCGAGTCGGTGCGTGCCAGGCAGGCACCCGACCCGGGGTACTGTTTGCTCTGGCCACAGGAGAGATTTTCTGTAGCTTAAGACATTTTTTGTGTTTCACTGAATAACATTGTTGAAGCGCCTCCTTTGAGCAGAGAGTCTCAGGAAGCAGAAGAGGAGTCGGCGGGGTCGCTGCCTTTCAGAGGAGCGGCAGTTTCTGCGCTTTCTTCAGCCAGGGAGGGGCTCGGAGGGTGGCATCCTGCCAGGGTGCGAGAGCAGGTGGAAGTGACACGCCCCAGGAGGGTGGCAGGTGTGGGAGTGGCCGGGAGGGTGGCAGGTGCGGAGGTGGGGCCGTTTCCTCTGGGCAGGAGCCAGGGGAGTCAGCACCTGCGCAGTGAAAGCAGATGTGGGACCGGTTGGTGGCGGGTCTTAAGTGTCAGGCCAAGGTGTTTGGACTTAGTTCAGTAGACTGTGGGGAGCCACGACGGTTCTTTCTAGTAACATGAGCTGAATCATGTTGGAGGATTAGTCTGGTCGTATTGTGAGGGGTGAACGGGAAAATGAAAGTATTTTCTATTTTCTATTTTTCTGTATAAATACGGCTAATGCAAGGTTCCCGTAGTTATTGAATGATAATGCAAAGACTTGTTGCTGACAAATATGTAAGGAACAGTGTATATTTGTGCTCTCGTATTCAAATACAGTTTTAAACTGGCCCAAGTGCTGGTACGTTCATGGTTCTCCAGCTGAGCAGCGGGCTCGTCCTGACTCCCTGGACGGGGTCGGGCCGGGTGGCCTCTGCCGTAGCCTGCAGCCCCCGGCCATTGGCTGTGTGATGGAGGCCAACCCCTTAGCTGATGGTCTCCGGGGCACTGGGCCTCCCACAGACGACGTGGCCTGCTGCGTCTCATGGCTCCGTGGTCTCCGTGCAGGAAGCAGACCCCGGGACCTTTGATGAGGCAGAACGGGGCTGAGGGCACTGTTGCGGGCTCTGCAGGCCCCTTGCTCCATGCCAGTGCTAGGCCAGACCCTGGGGTGCCTGGGATGGTGAGCAGAGTGGGCTGGTTCCTGTTCTGTCTGGTCTATAGTTACACGTGGGTGAGGCCTACCGGGAACAAGGGCTTGGGGACCGTGTAATGGGACAGGCTGAAGCTAATTCCGAGTGACATGTCCAGGGAGGGCTCTCTGGGAACTGAAATGTGAGCCCAAGTAGAGCACAGCCCGTTTGGGATGGGAGCCAACCCGGGGGCCCGGCCGGGGCCAGAGCTTAGTCGGGCTCCAGGGGTCAGAGGAGGCTGGGGAGTTGGGCTGAGCACGGGGCGTCGGGCGCCCTTTTGGCAGTCTGAGGGGTTTCCGTTTGGGGATCCAGTGGGAAGAACGTTGCGGTGGAAGGGTTTTCCGACCGAGAAAGGCACAGCCCACAGTCTGTTTGGACGCTGCCTCGTCCGGCACATTCTGTTCCGCCCCCGCCTGGCGACGTCTCTGAGCTCCCGCTGCAGACTGGTGCTGGTGCCCGGGCGGGCGTGCCCCCTGCATGGCCCTCACCCTTTCCCTCTCCTTTCTCTTCTACCTATTTACTGTCCTCCGACACACTTTTTCTTTTTGGGGGGTGGGGTCTCCCAAGCAGCTCTCAGGGGGCCTGGGGCACCTCCTGGCTTGGCAGTTCAGTGCCGGGGTTCGACTTGTCATGCAGCTTGGCCTTGCAGTGCTCCGGAAGCCACGGGGGTTGGATCCACTCTGCTGAGAGTCACTGCCAGCCCTGCCCGTGACGGGTTCGACCAAGAGGCAGGAGGCTTCTGTGAGGATTTCGGGCGCTGGTGTTTTGAGATTGTTTAGTGTGGAGAAGACATTTGGCAAGTGTGAGGTGGGTGGATGGATGGAAGGATGGATAGACAGATGGAAGGATTGACGGACGCATGGACCGACAGGATGGATAGAGAGCAGCTTGGGGAGATCCGGAAGCTTCTGAGGTAACAGCTGAAAGGCTTCCTGTGGAGGTGAGAGGCCATTCTGAATGAGATCAAGGTCATGTGAGGTGGATGGAGTCGAGGTAGATTGGAGAAAAAGTCAGCAGGGTCGTTCATAAAGGACAAAAAATGGCTTGTTTTCCCTCACAGATTTAGTGTCCTTTCTATTAAGCCACCAGGAAGCATTGCTATTAGTAATGCCAATTAGAATTAGGTTTAGTCTTTTAAAGAAAAGTCTGTGCTGCTGTTGCCTTATTCACGTGCGGCCGCAGTGTGGTGAAGGTTAATAGAACTTGGCTTTTTTTAATGGATATTTAATTTAGTATTTTAAGAACTTAAAATATTTGTGTACTTTTAAAACCAAACGGCTAGACAGTGCCCACAGCAGTGCTGGTTCTGGTCACTAGGACAGCGGTTCTCAGCTGGGGTCAGTAGCAGCGTCTGGCATTGTTGAGACATTTTGTGAAATTCTCTCTCTCTATATATATATAGATAGATAGATAGATAGCACTGTCCTCCCGTTGTTCATCGATTTGCTTGAGCGGGCCAGTAACATATACACACACACATATATATACATATATGCACATACGTATTATCCATATATCTGTGGTTCAGAACCCCTACACCTGCTGATGACATGCATATGCGCTGCCCTCGTGACACTGGCAGCACATGGAGACGCATAGATGGAAACACACGGTCATCTTTTTCGTTTGTTTTTTGTTTTGGGGGCCCCACCCTGAAACCATTCTTAAGCAGTGAATAATTTAAGGCACTTGGGGCTTCTGGGGGGGTTTGGTGCTTGGGGGACCGGTGCTGGGGAGGGAGCCATCCCCTGCAGTCAGCATCTCCTTCCGCCGGCGAGGGCACCCCTGAACTGTGCAGGCTGTAGGGGGCCGTGCTCTGACTGACCCTCAGGCCCGCACAGGCCACGGATACAGCTGACCCGCAGGAGCATTCCCTGGTAACGGCCAGGAGCCTGCCTTTCATACTGTTGCCTTGTGACCTTTGGAAGACCCTCGGGGTCATCTTGTGGCCCCTCCCTTCTGAGGATGGGTCATAGTGGCTGGTGCTCTCTGAAAGCAGCATGAGGAATTGGTAGATTGGGCGGTACCAGCCAGTGAACAGTGGGATCCGGGTGTCACTTCAGGTGATAATGACTTAAAGTAGTGCTCCTAGAGGTATTTGCATCAGTGCTAGGAATGCGTGGAGTCTATGTTTTATTTGAAGTGATGACTTATGTGTGAAAGTTGCAGAAAGATATTGTTGGTGTGTTCTTTTTTCTTTTTCCTTTTTTTACAGACTTATAAACTTTTGTGATTACGTTTTGTCATACAATGCTTGAGTACCCATCCCTTCACCAGTGCCCATTCTCTACCACCAATGTTCCCAGTATCCCTCCCACCGCCCCCACTCCTAACCCCCGGCCTCTGTGGCAGGCACATTCCCTAATACTCTCTCTCTCCTTTTTGGTGTTATGGTTTGCCATCATGTTCGGTCTGTAGTCTCCTTTCGGCATGCATCTCCCATTCCGAGCATGCCCTCCAAGCAGAGGATATAGTTTAAATACTTTATAAAATATTTTGTTGTTGTTTAACTCTTGTGACAATAATAATGATAAAATACTAAACAATATTTTCTGTATGTAGTCATTAACGGCTGAAAGGAAAACTACTCTGGGAAAGCACCTTGGATTATCCCCTAAACCCCAAAAAGGTAATGATTTGATTTTTTTTTTTGATTGAATCACTGTGAGATACAGAGGTACAGAGCTGATCAGGTTTCAGTCATACGGTCTTCCAACACCCATCCCTCCACCAATGTACGTTTCCCACCACTAATGTCCCCAGTTTCTTTCCTGCCACCCTCCCCACAGCCTGTCTCTATGGCAGGCACTTTTCTTTCCCCTCCCTCTCCCCCACTCTTCCCTTTCCCTCCCCTTCTCTCTCCCTTTCTCTCTCCACTTTGGAGTATTATGGTTGCAATACAGGTACTGAGAGGTTATCATGTTTGTTCCTTTACCTGTTCTCAGCACACAGTTTTTATCCAGAGTGATTATTTCCAACTCTCTTTGTCATGGTGGTCCCTTCTCTATCCCAACTGTCTTTTCCTCCCCAAACATTTGAGGTAGGCTTCCAACTGTCGACTAATTCTTCTGGTCCTTGGATATTGGGCCTCATATTAGGGTTTTTTTTTTTTTTTTTTTTACTATGAGTCCAGTCATTCTATTTCTGTCCCTCTCCTTCTGAGTCATTTCACTCAGCATGATATTCTCCATGTCCATCCATTTATAACAAACTTCATAGCTTTATTTTTCCTAACAGCTGCATAGCTCCATTGTATAGATATACCATAGATTCTTTATCCAGTCATCTGTTCTCAGGCACTTGGATTGTTTCCAGATTCTGGCTATAGTGAACAGTGCTGCCTGAATCCATAAAATACATAGAGGAACCATAAGGTTCTGTGGACAGAACCTTCCATGTCATTGAAGCTATAGGCATCTTTCTTTTTTTTTCCTGCTTTTTGGGTTCACTTGTGGTTGCCCGAGGCATGCACCAAACCACATTGGCGAATAAGCTCAAGATTTTTCGAAGACAGTCGTTTTTTTGTGGCTATCTCCCTCTTAGCATTCCTTGCACAATCATGGAGGTGCTGAACCAGTCGATCGTATTCCTCATCAATGTTGTCAATGCCGGCATCTTCCCATGTTGCAGCAATAGTGCCAAAGAGCTCCCAGTTGGTGGTCATTCTGGAAATTCTCTTCTTAAACTTTGCAGCCCTTTCTCCCCGCTTTGTGAAGTAGAATTTTGCACGAAGGAGACAGTGGTCACTCCTGGTAGTGCTCAGGGGACCATATAGGATACTGGGAATCGAACCCGGGTCCCGGGTAGGCCACGTGCAAGGCAAACGCCCTCCCCGCTGTGCTATCTCTCCAGCCCCTAAAGGCATCTTTAAAGATGAAATACCACTGACCAAGCAAGTGGAAGCAAAGATAAACAAGTGGGACTGTATTAAACCAAAAAGCTTCTGTACCTCCAAAGAAACAGTGACCAAGATACAAAGACAGCCCACAGATTAGAAAAAAAATTTACCCAATACCCATCTGATAAAGGGTTAATAGCCAAGATTATATGGCACTGGTAGAACTTTACAAGAAAAAAGCCATCGAATCCTGTCAAAAAACGGGGAGAAGAAATGAACAGAAACTTTCTCAAAGAAGAAATAAAAGTGGCCAGAAGAGTGCTGGAGCAATAGCACAGTGGGTAGGGCATTTGCCTTACAGGCAACTGACTCGGGTTCGATTCCCATCATCCCATATGGTCCTCTGAGCACTGCAGGAGTAATTCCTGTGTGCAGAGCCAGGAGAACCCCTGTGTATCACCGGTCTTTTTGTGTGACCCAAAAAGAAAAAATGGCCAAAAGACATGAAAAAATGCCCTAAAGGGAGATGCAGATCAAAACAACAATGAGATATCTCACACCACAGAGACTGGCAAACATCAAAAAGAACAAGAGCAACCAGCGCTGGTGTGGATGAGGGGAGAAGGGGACCCTAATTCATTGTTGGTGGGAATGCTAACAGGTCCAGACATTTTGGAAAGCAATATGGACATTCCTCAGAAAGCTAGAAATTGAGCTTTTAAATCACCCAGCAATATCATGTCTGGGATTATGCCCTGGAGGCATATTACTACTGTTTTGTAGTAGAGTTTGAAATTGGGGAAGGTGATGCCTTCCATCTTCTTTTTCCCAGTAATTGCTTTAGCTATTTGTGAGGGTTTAGTTTTCCATATGAATTTCAAGAGTGTTTGATCTATTTCTTTGAAAAATGTCTTGGGTATCCTTACAGGGACTGCATTGAATCTGTACAATGCTTTGGGGAGTATTGTCATTTTGACAATTTTAATCCTCCCAGTCTGTGAGCAAGGAATGTGCCTCCACTTCCTCGTGTCTCTTTTATTTCTTGAAGTAGTGTTTTGTAGTTTTTTTTTTTGTGTGTGTAGGTGTTTCACCTTTTTAGTTCAGCTGATTCTGAGGTACTTAATTTTCTGAGGCACAAATGTGAATGGAATTTTCAAAAAATGGCTCTTTCTTCTCTTTCATTATTTATGTATAGCAATGCCATGAACTTTGGACTTTGACTTTATTATACAAATCTGATTTCTGTAACCTGCCACTTTATTATACAAATCTGTTGTTTCTAGAAGCCCTTTTGTAGAATCACTAGGATTTTCTTAGTATCATGTCATCTGCAAGTAGTGAAAGCTTGACTTCTTCCTTCCTACTGGATGCCCTTGATATCTTTTTTTTTTTGATTAACTGGTATGGCAGTTACTTTCAGTACTATATTGAACTGGAGTGGTGAGAGTGTTCACCCTTGTCTTGTATGATTCATTTCTTTTTGATGCATAATAATGATAGGTTGTATCTTTTATAAGTACACATTGCAGTTTTGTTAGTTGTTTAATATGATTCTTTGATTTGCGAGCAGGCCCAGTAACATCTCTATTGTGACAACTGTTACTGTGTTTGGCTTATTGAATACATCACGGGGAGCTTGCCAGGCTATGCTGTGAGGGCGAAATACTCTCGGTAGCTTGCTGGGCTCTCTGAGAGGGGCAGAGGAATTGAACCTGGGTCGACCATGTTGGCCACTTGCAAGGCAAATGCCCTACCCGCTCTGCTAATATTTTTTTTGCATGCTTAATACTGATTCACATCATAAAAGTTCTTACTGACATTTATTTCCACTAAGATGGAATAGCCCCATTCCTTCTACGTTTCTTGTCAGAACTAAAATAGAAAAGAGTGACAATATCGAACTCATTAATGATGCAAAGAATATAGGAATAATTTATATATTACTGATGGGAATGTGAAATAGTACAGTTACTCTAGAAAAAAATGTTTGGAAGTTTTGACTTATACTCCCAAACTGGAAACAATGCATATTTTAGAAAGCAGATGATTAAACAGACTTGTACACTCATGTCATATAATTACTACATAGTAATAAAAAAAACAAATTGTTATATATAAATCTTTGATGATTGTCCAGATTATTATATCACATATAAAAATTAGTTCTAAAAGGTAACATAGATGTCATTTTTGTCATTCTTGACATGATAAAATTATAGAAGTGCAGAATTAAATAGTGGTTGACACAGGTTAGCAGTTCGGACCAAGGGAGGCTGTTTATTTATTTATTTATTTTGGGGGCAGGATTGGGGGCTCACACACACAGTTTTACTCAGAGCTTACTCCTGATTCAGTGTCCGGTAATCACTCCTGGTTGGCTTGGGACCATATGGGGTCCAGAAATTGAGCCGCATGCAAGACCTACTGTATTATCTCTCCAGTCAAAGGAGGTTATAGTGTGGCCTTAATGGGCTATCTTGGATATTTTCCTGGTGATGGGATTCTTCGGTCTCTTGGCTGTTTGCTATCAACATTTGAGCTGTGATGTTATATTACTATTTGCAAAATGTTGCCATTAAATGCACTAGGTGAAGCACACCAGACCATTCTGTGCCTTCCCTGATTCCTGAGTCTTTCGGCCTTTCTCTTGCTGCTTGGGTACTACTTCCTATGCAGTGTGGAGAAAGCATATGTGTGAGCCGATGTTCAATCTTAAATGCTCACCTGCCTCTGGCCAGCTCTGGGCAGGCCAACCAAACTGGTCTTCGCTTGTTCCTGTAGACCTACTGCCTAGCTCAGTTCCTGGACTGGAGGCTGGAGGAGTGTTTATGAACTGTGGTTGGTGAGGCTTTGCAAGCTCTTGAAAGAAAATAAAATTTTGGTAGCCCCTGGCTGCCATCATGGGGCCAGACTCAGGCCCTGTTATTTATTTGCTCAGTGCACCAGTCCTGTCCACCATCTAGCCAGCCAGTGTCTGAGTCAGTGGGGACCAGGCTTTTGACGATGCTTACCCTCTTACTTCTCTGCTGCCCACCCTCCTAGCCAACTTCACATTACCAGACGTAGGGGACTTCCTGGATGAGGTGCTATTCATTGAGCTGCAGCGGGAGGAAGCAGACAAGTTGGTGAGGCAGTACAATGAGGAAGGCCGAAAGGCTGGGCCGCCCCCAGAAAAGCGCTTTGACAACCGAGGCACTGGTGGCTTCCGAGGCCGAGGTGGAGGCGGCGGTTTCCAGCGCTACGATAACCGAGGCCCTCCGGGGGGCAATCGCGGAGGCTTCCAGAACCGAGGTGGCAGTGGTGGGGGCGGCAATTACCGAGGAGGTGAGTGTGTACGCTCTCTGCCCTCTCCCCTCCTCTCCCTTTCCTCTTCCCCCCCCTTCCTCTCCCTTCCTCTCTTCATCCTCTCTCTCCCTCACCCCTACTTCCCTCTTTCCTTCCTCCCACATACACACTTCAAAAAAGGCATCAAGCCAAGTTGGATCGGATATGATACTAGGCAAAAGTTCGGGCTGTTTTGGTTTTGGCTAAGATAAATGGAGAAACCAACTTAGCGATGTCCATTGGCCCCAGATTCATCTGGCTGAATCCAGTGAGCCAGAGCCCAGGTTTGTCATGCAGTTCTGCTGAGTACTGTATGCTCATGATGGGACATTTTCCTGCTTTGACACAGCTGTGGTCCAGCCAGAGAACACCCCTTAGTGACAATTCAATATGATTCTGGACTTGCTGGGGAAGGCTAGAGGTGCTCTAACCTCAGCTGACACCGGGACAAGGGTGGTGTTTGGGGTAGAGAAGAAGCCTCTGGACACTGAGGTCCTGAAGGCTTGGTAGGAGTTGGCAGGGCAGTGGCCCAGGACTGGCATCTCTTGCCTGCTTGTTCCAGCTAGTGGGATGATAGGGATCGAATGGGCCCTGTTCCCCACCCCGTGGGCTCAGAGTCTCAGGGGACAGTCAGACCTGTCAGGCAGTGTGGACCAAGTATTCCAGGGAAGGCATGTGCATGTGTTCAGGTGGGCAAGGGGCTGACCCCAAGGGCTGCTGGGTTTCTGTGCTGTCCATGTCAACGCTCCAGCAGTCCCCAAACCCAGACCTGAAGATTGTTAGTCTCTGATTTCTGCATTGCAGGTTTCAACCGCAGTGGAGGAGGTGGTTACAACCAGAACCGCTGGGGTAACAATAACCGAGATAACAACAACTCCAATAACCGTGGCAGCTACAGCCGGCCACCCCAGCAGCAATTGCCACCCCAGCAGCCACTGCCACCACAGCCACCGCCCCAGCAGCCACCACCGCCACCCAGCTACAGCCCTGTGAGGAATCCCCCAGGGGCCAGCAGCTACAGCAAGAACAGTAGCCTCCCAGGCTCAAGCGTCAATACCAGCACCCCCACTGTCAGCAGCTATAGCCCCCCACAGGTGAGGGTGTTTCACCTTTTCCAGCCAATGCTGGCCTTCAACTGAAACAGAGGGGCTTCAGGCATCCCTGACCCCTGCCAAGCCCAGAGTGTACCTGCCTGTTCCCCCAACACCCTGGATTGGCAGGTCATGCGTTGGTTTCTCCAGCAAACGTGCTGTTCTTGGATGTTGCTCATCTCAGTATCCTCTGGCCTGTCCTGGGTCAGAGAGAGCTCAGTGGGCTGGAGCACATGCTTCCCATGCATGAAACCCAGGTACCGCATGATTCCCCCCAGCACCTGGTGTGTCCCCTGAGTACCATTGGGTGTGGCCCCCAAAACCCCACCTAGCTGAAAACTGACCTCTTTCCCAGACTAGAAGTGGCTTGGACTTGGGCGGCCTGCGGCTCAGCTGCGGTTCAGAAACCAGTCCTGGGAGCAGCTGCAAGAAGATGGCATAGCCCTGCCCTGCTCCCCACACCCGCCCTAGATGTGGGGCACACCGTTGGGTCTAGCCCCACTTGGGGCTTCCAATTTAAATCTTTTTTTGGGGGGTTCACACCCAGCGATGCTCAGGGGTTACTCCTGGCTCTTCACTCAGGAATTACCCCTGGTGGTGTTCAGGGGACCGTATGAGATGCTGGGAATTGGACCCGAGTTGCCGTACAAGGCAAATGCCCTACCCGCTGTGCTATCACTCCAGTGCTCCCTACACACACACACACACACACACACACACACACACTTAAATCTTTACCTTTAGACTCGTTTTCATCATAAAAGACAAGAGTTGTCAGTAGACCATTTTTGGGTGCTGTGAAGGCTGAGTGGATAGGTGACAGACAAGGCCTGGACATAGCTGAAATTGCACTTGTTTTGGTGTGTGAGGACCTGGGGCAGGTCCCAACTTTGCCCCGTGGTGGTTCTTAGTTCTAGGGGCCATGCTGAGCATGGGGGGGGGGGGGGGG
>JAOXYA010095293.1:0-10990 GCA_028565675.1 Sorex palustris
TGTCAACAACCCCCCCCCCCCCCCGCCCACCCCACGGGAAGAACAGGTCCTGGGTTTTGTTTTTTGGTTTTTTGGTTTTTAGTTTTTGTTTTGTTTGTTTGTTTGGTTGGTTGGTTTTTGGCTTTTTGGCTCACACCTGGCGATGCTCCTGGTTCCTCCTGGCTCTGCATTCAGGAATTACTCCTGGCAGTGCTCAGGAGACAGGACCCAGGTCGGCCACGTGCAAAGCAAACGCCCTACCCAACTGTACTATGGCTCCGGCCCCAAGTCCTGGGAGTATTAATTCCCCCTCGGGATAGAAGTAGAGTCTGGAGCTAAGGGAGCACCCCCTTGCCTAATGGTTTCAGAACAATGACCCTGTCTTTACCATGGGGTTTCCTGGACAGGCCAGAAGTCACTTGGCGCCCCTCTGAAACAAGGTCTAATCTTTGTGGCTTCTAAATAGCTAATCTTGGCCCTGTGCCCAGGGTTCGCTCCAGGCGGTGCTCAGGGGACTCTGCAATGCAAGGGGATCGAACTGGATGGGCCCCGAGGTTTATCTCTTCAGTCCCGCCTCACCCAGAGATTCCAAAGAGGCTTTAAGGGACTGGAGAGATAGTCCAGTAGGCAGCGCGCTTGCCTTGCATGCAGCTGACCCCGGTTTGATAGCCGGTACCCTGTATGGTCCCCAGTCCATGCCTGGGGTGATCCCTGAGTGCAGAGCCAGGAGGAACCTCTGAGCACCTCCTGGTGTGGCCCCCAGACCAATAACAACAATAACAATAAACTAAAGTCTTCCCAGGTTCCCAAAGATCCTACCGGTCTCCGCACTCCCTCGATCCCATTCCCGGTCTCAGCCACACCCCCCAAGCAAGTCCTGTGTGGGCTCTTCCAAGAGCAGGGGCTTTGGGGTTCCAGGGAAGGCCCGACCCCACACCCCTCTTGTGCATCTCGGCGTTAGGAGCTGATGTGCGCCTTTGCGCGTCTTCCCTCCGAGACGCAAGGAGGCTGGGCTTCTCCTGCCCCGGCTGCCCGAGGGCCTCGTCCAGCGCTCGCCCAATCTCCCAGCCCTAAGCCTTCCACCCCCACCAGGGCCGGGGCCAAAGACCAGAGGCGGCGGGCTGGGCCGAGGAGCGCGCCAGGGACCCGAGGTCAGCGCGGGAGCCCTTGGGAGGCCCACGCGGCGCCCCCGGGGGTCCGGCGCTGGAGTTGGGGATGGGTTCTGGCCCCCAAGGCTGGGGTCAGCGAGGGCGGCGCCACGTCCCAAGTGGAGGCGACCGACGCACGCAGGTGTGAACGAGGCAGGACGGCCGGGGGTCGGCGCGGCCGCGCCGTCGGGGCTCGGTGCGGGCGGTGCAGCGCGGATGCTGCGGGCAGGGCCGGCTAACCCAGAAACTTCGGGTACCCCGAGAGCGCGGCTGGGCAGAGCAGGCGGCGGGCGTTGGGGAGCAGGGGGAGAGAAAGGGGGACTTGGCCGGCGCGGGGAGGGAATCCTCTTTCTGCGCTCCGTGCGCGATCCTCCAGGAGGGCCCGTGCCGGTTCTTCGCGCCCTCCGTCCCCTGTCGCGTCCTCAACGGGCCCGCGGAGATGCCGAGTGGCTGGCCGGGAAGGGAGCTCCTGGGCCCCACAGGGCACCCCGCAACCCCCGCCGGCCCCCCAACACCCCGTAAGGCTCGAAGGGAGGCTGGGGGTCCCGGTGTTCTCCCGATTCGGCCGTGCGCACAGAGTCAGGGCTGAAGTTGGAGACCCCGGAGGAGGGTTGGGGGGAGGGGGGAGGCGCGGTCTACGCGACCCCCAGGGGCAGGCCCGGGGCTTGCGCGCGCCGGGAGCACTTACCCCAGAGCAGGGTGAGCAGCTGCGCCTTGGGGATGAGCAGCAACGCGTACACGGCGCCCAGGTGCAGCAGGCTCATGAGGACGACGTTCCTCCAGACGATGTCCTGGCGCTCCCCGCGCGCGCCCCCCGCGCCCTCGAGCCCCGCGCGGACCTCCTCCTTGGCGCTGGGGAAGGGCGCCCGGCCCGCGGCGGCCGCGGGGCCCGGCATGGCTGGGGCAGAGGAGGCGGCCGCAGGCGGGCGCGAGGGCCCGGGCGCCACCGAGCTCTCCGGTGGGGGCAGCGGGAGGATGGAGGGGTGAGGGGGGTGGGCCGCGTTTTCGGGGTGCGGGAGTCTCCGCACCTCAAGGCGCTCGGCCGGGCCTACGGCTGCAAATCTGGGCTCCCCGCATCTGTTGCTGGCGTCTCCCCCATGCCCACGGCGCGGCGAGGAAGGGGAGGCGCGCGCGGGGCGGGAGGGGGCGCGCGGGGAGCCGCGGGGACCGCGGGGGCGGCGCGGGCACCGGGCAGAAAGAGCTGCATAGCTACAGCCAATCAGCGGCGCCGGTGGGGCTCTTAAAGAGAAAGGCGCCCCCGGGCCCGGGCCCAGGGGGGGTTAGGGGCGTGCCCCCGGACCCGGATCCCGCCCGCGCCTCCTGCCCTGTCCCTCGCTGCGCGTTCCCCAGGGCCCTCCCGGGCCCCTGGCCCTTCGAGAAGGCCTGTCCCCCCTACCACAGGCCAGCCCGTCTTGCAGAATTAAAAATTTGCCTGGGATGCCCGCAGTCGCGACCCAGGGAAGGCCGGATCTGAGATGGAAAATCGGAAGTGGCCAGGCCAGCTGCTTCCTAAGGGCTCGTGGGGTCCGTGCGCCACGCGAGGGCGCGCCCCTGCGGCCGGGCACACAGTAGGTGCTTGGTGAGCGCCCCTGCACGGTGTCTGTCCGCTGCCCACCAGCGCCCAGCATCCCCGCCTGGACCGCTGAGGTTGAATCCTCAGCTAACCCGTGGCTCTGAGGTGCCTGACAGTCAGCATCTGAGTGGGGAAATCAGCCCCCCGGCGTCCCACGGGAAATTCACCGGAGTTCGCGGTTCTCCCCTTCCTAACTCAGATCACTTTACAACGGTCCACGGGGACAGAGACGCTGAGGGGTGAGCTGGAAGTGTCCCAAGCAGTTGTGGCCACCTGCAGCCCAAAAGGCCCGGGACTCGGGGTTCTTGCTCTGTCTAACTCGCTGCCACCCCACTGACCCTCCAGCACCAATGCCTTTAAGCCAGGAGCTAAACTTCACTCTTAGTTACAGTTTGCAAGTGCTGGGAGGTTGTTGGCTCCTATTGGATTTTTTGTTGCTTGTTGTTTTGGTTTCTGAGCATGGTTGGGAGCTACTTCGAATTATACCACACAGGGGAATGGAACCCTGAGCTCTTGCATGCAAAGCATGCACTCAATGTTTGCACCATCTCCCTGGCCCTGAATGTGAGTTTTATGGGGAATTTTTTGGGGGGAGGGAGGGTGAGGTTGCATACCAGCATACCAGCAGTGCTCAGCAGACTATATCCGGTCCTGGGGATCAAGCCCAAGCGCGCCAGTAGCATGGCAAGCTCCTGGCCCCCCCACTATCTCTCTGCCGCGATGTTTCCGTTGTTAGGAATCCTTTCCAGGTTTCCTGGAGTGGAGAAAATCATCTTTTTTACAAAGAACTGCCTGCATGGAAGGCCCTCTGTGAGCATTTTCCTGTTAAATCCGAACTAGCTAAAGAAACGTCTAGTTTAAACCCGAAGCAAGATATGTGGCTTGTGGGGTTGAGTCCACGGAGGCACAATTAATTAGAGCCAAGTTCCTGATGAAACTGAAATTACAGAATGAGAGGAAATTTTCCAGGGACCAGATCAACACTGGCATAGTAAAATGAGCAGTGAGTCAATAGCTTAGGAAACTGGAGGATGGTTTTCACCAACCTGCTCATACATGACTCTAAAAGGCACCACCTTTTAGAGGACCAGAATGGTATAGTACAGCGAGGAAGGTGTTCGCTTGGGACGTGGCTGACCTGGGTTCAACCCCCGACACCCCTGGGGTGACGCGAATTCAATCCCTGGCACCCCATACAGTCCCCTGGGCCTGCCAGGAGCGATCCCTGAGTGCAGGGCCAGGCGTGAGCCCTGAGCAACACCTTGGCTCTCCCCCTCTCAAGGCTTCTCAGCTGGTCGCCAGACCCACAGACTCCCTCCGAGTGAAGGTGATGTGATGACTCACCCCCATTCAATCCCTTGCTTGGCAGGTATGGGGCAGCTGTGATGTTGCCAGAAGCAGGGGGACACCGGGGACACAGGCTGGATAAAGTGGACCCACTGTCCCAGGAAGAGCCCCTCTAGTTGGAAAGACAGATGAACAAAGGGAGCTTTTTGGCCCCGACTTCGGAAGGGCACAAAGGTCTGGGCTGTTATTAGAAAGAAGAGGAATTCATTTTAGGCGTCAAGCGGACAGCTTTGAGGGGAGGCAGTGGGAGTGCCCGGCTGGGCCCGCTGCCCTCTTCACGCCACAGCTACTCCTACGGCTCCCTTGGGTGAACATCGCTGTCACGGTGAGTCTTCCAGGGCAGAGGAGGAGAGTCTGGGTGTGGCCCCACAGGGAAGGAACTGCTTTTCTACAGGTCTCCAGGGTCAAAGGACAAAGTGTACCCTCCCCCCACAGATGCGGCCAGCCGGACACTGCCCTCGTCCAGCCCTGTCTCACTGCCCTTTTAGCACGCCAGGCCCTCACGGCTCTGGCCTCTCTCTCATCTGGCCAATAGATATGGTTTGGGGACCACACCCAGTGATGCTCAGGACTCACTCCTGGCTCTCAGCTCAGGGATCACTCCTGGAAGGCTCAGGGGACCGTATGGGGTGCCAGGGATCGAATCCGTGTCATTCACGTGCAAGGCAATGGCTCTACCCACTGCACTCTCTCTCTCTCCGGCCCCTGTAGAGTCCCGTATCCATACAGGCTGCATGCTGTGGGGGTTTCATTATTATTTTGTCATCCTAGAGAGACGGACTCGTGGCCCTGAAGAAACCGGCGTGCCAAAGAAGCCAAGATGCTCTGGGTGTCAGACAGAGAAGGGACACGTGACTGTGGGCTAGAGGGATTCATTTCCCACGCCCTGAAAGGAGCTCTCTTCTGCTTCTTTATCAGCTGTGCTCACGGGAAAGCATGAGCTTTGCAGCGCTGTAGATTTGCAGAGGAGGGGGGGGGGGTCCCCTCTTAGATTTTTAGGCCCACAGACACAATTTCCAGTGCATCCAATCCTTGCCTTCCCATATAAGAAACCCAGGATGACTTCAGGGGACAGGAAGCTGAGAAGTCAGTCTCCAAGACAACAGGAAGAGACCCCGAGGGCTAGTACAGGGCTTCAGCGCCTGCCTGCCTGGCAAGCGTATGGTCACAAGTTCGACTCCCTGGTATCTCCCATGGGCTGAGCACCGTCCTGGCAGCTCTGGGATCACCAGTGAGTGACCTCCAGCCACACAGCAGCCAGGGATGGGTGGGTAGCACACTGAGAAGTGTGAGCCTCTCCCTCTGTGGGCCTTTGAGAGCACTGTAAGAGCATCGAAGCCCCCTGGGAGAGCGTCCCATGTTCGGGCGCCATGTGAGTTCTGGACAGACATGGGTGTATGCGAGCACAATGGCAAGAGCCCCTCGGCTGGAAAGGGGCAGGAGCCAAGCTTGGTCTCGCTCAGCAGAACAACAGCAGCTTCAGGATCAGGGAGGGAAGCGGGAAGCAAAAGGAAGCTTCCGGGCAGAGAGTCAGACACCAGACCGGGTGGGGCCATATCAGGCACTGCAGACTCACGGGAACCCGCCTCCCTTGTCTGTGCTAAGTGGGCTGCAGGTTTTCCGTTGGGATTTCCTCGCAGTGCAGGAGGGAGACGTGTTTCTCGCAAATAAATTCTTTGACTGCTTTGGAGATGAACCCAGTGAGGGGTTTTCTGGTAACAAGACCCCGCACCGGCAGATGCCAAGGGGAAAACATACATGATACCATCCAGGCTGCTATGAAAAGATAAAAGATCTGCAGTTCTCTTACGGGGACACTGGGGAACAGAACTCAGGACTGTCAGAATATTGGCCCTGGGCTGGAGTGCTAGTCCAGCAGGTAAGGCACTTGCTTTGCACAAGACTGGCCTGGGTTTGATCCCCAGCACCCCACATGATCCTCCAAGCCCTGCCAGGAGGTGCTCCCTGAGTGCAGAGCCAAGGGTAAGTCCCGAGCACCACAGGGTGGGACCCAAAAATAAAACAACAACAAGGGCCGGAGAGACAGCAGGGAGGGCGTTTGCCTTTCACGTGACCGACCTGGGTTCAATCCCCAGCATCCTGTACGGTCCCCTGAGCACCACCAGGAGTAATTCCTGAGTGCAGAGCCAGGAGTGACCCCTGAGCATCACTGGGTGTGGCCCAAACAGCAAATAAATAAATAAGTAGATAGATAAAAATAAAACAACAACAACAACAACAACAAAACACTGGCCCAAATTTTCAACATTCCAGGAAAAAATAGTTCAATTTAAATATCCTGGGTCATCAAATGTTGTCTGTCCCGGATGCTTTTAACAGAGCAGTCCGTGAAATGTTAACTGCATGGAAATATGCACCATTACATATGGTGGGGGGTGGGGAGACTCACTGATGAGAGATCTCAAGGCCAAGCATATTTCTGATCCACGTCCTCAAATTACAAGCTCTGTGTTTAATGTCTGCCCTCTCGTCCCAAGCCAGGCGAGGGCTGCATTGATTCTTCTCCAGCTCAAAAATGAGTGAACTCTCCAGGAGGAGAGAGGGCTCCAAATATAATCTGGTCTGAGTTGTTTCTGTCCTCTCTCTTCGGAACTCTTAACCAAAATAGTTCTCGGTTCCATCTGAAGACTTAAGGTGGTGTGCAAAGACATGTGGAAGAGGCAGGAAGGAGCCAAAGGGCCGGGCGCTTGCCTTGCGCTCATCCCACCCGGTTTCATCCTTGGCACTGCGTACAGTCCCGCAAAACCAGCCAGGAGAGGTAGGGAGGGCAGAGCCAGGACTGAGCCCCGACACCGACACCGCTGGGTGTGACCAAAAACAAAAGAAAATAAAAGAAGCAGATGAATCCAATTTCCTGAGCTGGAGATGAAATTAGAGGACTTTTTCCTGCATTTGACAGAGAGGGTTGCAATGAGACCCTTGAGCCCAGGTCTGTTTGGCAGATACCAGTTCCTCTCGGCTGTGCCCCATGAAAGGGACAGTTCATAGCGGCTGGGATTTATGGGGCTCCCTAGTAGCTGGACTCTCTCCAGTGCCCTGATCTTATCCCTCCCTGGCTAACGGCTAATGCTTTACCTGCCCTGTGACAGGGTGGAGGGTTTGGGCTGGGTGGTACTTCACAGTGGGCAGTGCTGGAGACCTTATTCATGCCCAGCGGGCAGCAACCCCCACGGAGCCGCCTCTTTGAGTTGCCCAGAGCTGCTTTCACTGTGTCTGCTCAAAGCTGCCCCCAATCCAGACCCTGGCTCTGTTGTTTTCCTGCTGTGATAAGCAGGGGGTCTTTGGCTGTTTGTGCCTACTCTTTCTTGTCTTGCAGTTCCTTGCAGGGGGCAGGACACCCCAGGTGGTTCTGGCGGATCTTAGATCCCTGCTGTACACATGGGAACTGGTGCCCGCTGCCCGCTGCCCGCTGCGAGAGGCGGAACTGGCGCCCTGGTGGGCTGGCCCAGCAACCGGGTCTCTGAGCAGACACCCAACAGCGCGCAGCCCGACGCACAGGGCCGGCTGCTGCGTCAGCGGGATTGTGCCAGGAGCGTCTTCTCGCCCCTTGTCAGTCACCAGCAGTGGAGACGCAGCTTCCGGCGTCCTGGGGCGATCTCACACCCCCCGGGGAGGAAGCCACCAGCACGCGCGATGCAACCCACTTACCCCTGGAAACGTAGCACGTTCCTCTGTGCTGCTGATCGTCAGGGCTCTGCAGGATGGTAGGGATGGGAAATGAGCAAAGGCGGCACCAGAGGGATGGGACACACTACAGGACGCCTGCCTTGCCTGGGGCTGACCCGGTTCGATCCCGGCACCCCCTCCCTGAGCTCAGAGGCAGGAGTAACCGCGAGCACTGCCAGGAGTGATTCCTGAGTGTACGAACCAGGAGTAACTCCTGTGCATTGCCAGGTGTGACCCAAAAAAATAAAGCAAAATTTTTTAAAAAATGCACACTTTCTTCTTTTCTTAGCGCCATATATTAGTCCACTGTGGATGTGGGAGAAAGGGAGCCTTATTGGCTCCTGGTGGGAATGGCACCTGGATCAACCTTTTTGGAAAACAGTATGGGCATTGCTTGACTGAGTTTCCATATGACCCAGCAATTCCACTTTTGCGCATCCACCGAAGAGCTGGAACTATTGAGAAAAGACATTTGCATTCCTCTGTTCTCCGCAGCGCTGCTGACAACGGCCAAAGTACAGAAACCATCCACATGTGCAAGAACAAATGTCTGGCTACCCTTACGGAGCTTGGGGATAGGACATGTCCATTTTAGCAGGCCCGGTCAGGTCTGCCAAGAGCCTTGTACAGTGGGGGGCACCTCTGGACACCGAGTTGCTGGACGGGGCCTGGCAGGGACTTGGTGTCAGAGCACGAGACACTCAGTCTTCACTTCAGGCCAGGAGCTAAGCAACTAATTTTGACTGATTCTAGTTGCTTGAAACAGCTGGTAAGCAGTAGCATCCAAGTTTCAATCTAATGAGCGTTTCCCACCCACCCCCCACCTGCAAAATTAAAAAAAAAAGGCAAAAAAAAAATAAGGCTAACCACTAATGCAACAAGAATCTGAGCTTTGGGTATTTGGGGAGGGGGGTGTGTGTGTGGATGGTGAGTGTAGTCACTCCTGCTGTGCTTGAAAGAGAAAGCCTCAGTTTCCCCATGCGAGCTGCTACAAAGAGCTTCTTTTTAGCTGTCCCCATCCTACATTTTAAACATTTCTGCACCTTCCTGGGCTCTTCTTGAGACGGGGAAGTTTCCCAAGACCATAAATTCTGTACCAGGCCTGGGGCGACAGGAGACTGAGACAGAGGTACAGTGCCTGGCAGGTGGTGAAATTCACTCCTACAAGGTCTCAGATACACACAGTCCCCTCCACCCTTTAATCTCATCCTAGCCACAAAAAGGGGCCCTACATTAACAAGACATCTCTGGGAGACTAATGGGAATCCTCCGACACTTTGCTAAGTAACACACAGATCCAGTTTTCCTATAAAACCCCACCGAATGAGCCAGAACTTAGTCCTACGCTCAGTTCCTCCCTGCTGGGGCATTTCTTTCTCTTTTCCTTTTGAACTATTTTCTGTCTCTAGCCTGAACATCTTGATTATTCAATATTTTCATTCTTGAAAATATTCCCAATATTGAAAATCTTTCAATATGTTCAGGAATAGAAAAAAAAAACTGGGGCCAGAGTGATAGTCCAGCAGGTAGTGCGTTTGTCTTGCACGCGACCGACCCGGGTTCTAATCCCAGCATCCCATATGGTCCCCTGAGCACCGCCAGGAGTAATTCCTGACTGCAGAGCCAGGAGTAATCCCTGAGCATCGCTGGGTGTGACCCAAAAAACCAGCAGCAGCAACAACAACAACAAAAAACAAACAAACAAAAAAAGAAGAATAAAAAATCTAAAGAAGGTGGGAGCCATGGCCTAGCGCGGCAGAGCTGTCAGCCTTCCGGCATCAGGCTTGCGGTTACTCCTGCCTCTGAGCTCAGGGAGGGGGTGCCGGGATCGAACCGGGTCAGCCCCAGGCAAGGCAGGCGCCCTGTAGTGTGTCCCATCCCTCTGGTGCCGCCTTTGCTCATTTCCCATCCCTACCATCCTGCAGAGCCCTGACGATCAGCAGCACAGAGGAACGTGCTACGTTTCCAGGGGTAAGTGGGTTGCATCGCGCGTGCTGGTGGCTTCCTCCCCGGGGGGGTGTGAGATCGCCCCAGGACACCGGAAGCTGCGTCTCCACTGCTGGTGACTGACAAGGGGCGAGAAGACGCTCCTGGCACAATATGGGATGCTGGGAATCGAACCTGGGTTGGCCGTGTACAAGGCAAATGCCCTACCTTCTGTGCTATTGCTCCAGCCCCAGAAAGTGTGCAATTTGTCTGGGACATCTGGGACAATGTCGGGGGGTGGATGGGGGAGGGCGCTTGCCTTGTAAATGGACAATCTGGCTTCCATCCCTGGCATCCCACATTGCCCCTGAGTCGGCCAGGAGTGATCCCCGAGGTCAGAGCCAGAGCCCTGAGCACCAAACTGCATGTGGCCCCCAAACAAACAAACAAACAAACAAGAAGCCATGCAATATGCTGCTATATGTGAGTAGATCTAGAGCGTATCGTGCTGAGTGAAATTAGTGAGGAGAGGGACAGGGGCAGAGATAGCACTGCGGTGGGCACTTGCCTTGCATGTGGCAGACCTAGGTTTGATCCTCAGCACCCCATATGGTCCATAAAAATTGGCAGGAGATTCCTGAGTGCAGAGCCAGGAGTAACCCCTGAGCATCGCCAGGTGTGGCCCCCAAACAAAATAGAACAAAACAGAATCCAGGACCACAGGGTGACAGCACCCGCCCTGCACATAGCTGACCTAAGTAAAGTCCCCTGCACCTTTAGGGGTGACTCCTGAACACCACAGCATGACACCCCCTCCAAAAAAAACCCTCCTTTCCAGAAAAACAAAACTAAACAAAAAAAATCGAACAAGCTCTCCTATTTTCCTGAAATAGGAGTCTCCTTTACTTCACAA
Organism: Sorex palustris; assembly: GCA_028565675.1. Classification (NCBI taxonomy): domain Eukaryota; kingdom Metazoa; phylum Chordata; class Mammalia; order Eulipotyphla; family Soricidae; genus Sorex; species Sorex palustris. The sequence continues at coordinate 10,574 of JAOXYA010095293.1, forward strand.
GCCTTCTGAAACCTCCTCAAGGCTCCCTTACTTACACAGCATGAGTCTATGATACACAAAAGGAAGTTTCAGAAAGGCCACAGCGTTAGGGATCACAGGCCTCAACAATAAAAACAAAAACAAGGTACTTGATGAGAAGTAGCTTCTTGGCTCAGGGCGTGTCAGCCAAAATTCATATTCAAATTCAGTAGGGAGTGCAGCTCCATTAAAATAAAGACCTCAGACATTACTGAGTCATGTTTGTACAAAGTTGTTTTAGGCTTTCAGACCGAAGATTTGCAGTGCTTGCTAAATACTCAACAGATTTCTCTGCATTAATCCAGTGGTAAAAAGGTAAAGGCCCTTTGATCGTCGATTTGCTCGAGCGGGCCCAGTAACGTCTCCATTGGAGACTTTGTTGTTACTGTGTCTGGCATA